>DF239162.1:199515-245256 GCA_000507305.1 Breviolum minutum Mf 1.05b.01
GGCTCTTCCTTCTTGGCCTCTGCTTCCTTCTTGGGTTCTTCCTTCTTTTCCTCCTCCTCCTTCTTCGGCTCTTCCTTCTTGGCCTCTGCTTCCTTCTTGGGTTCTTCCTTCTTTTCCTCCTCCTTCTTCGGCTCTTCCTTCTTGGCCTCTCTTTCCTTCTTGGGTTCTTCCTTCTTTTCCTCCTCCTTCTTCGGCTCTTCCTTCTTGGCCTCAGCATCCTTCTTGGGTTCACTGGAATCTTGCTTTTTCACCTGCTCGTCTTCCTTGATCACATCAGGAGGAAAGCCCTCCTGACATGCATGCTTTGTGAGCAGCGGGGACCTCTATTTTGCTGAGGAAGTATGGGAGGAATGGATGTCGGAATCAAGTGAAGGCATCATATAGCAATCCAAAGTGGTAGTGATAATGACTTTGTTTTGTCTTTAACATAGCGAAGCTAATTTACGTGCTAGGGGAAGGGCACCAAATGACGACTCATGATGAATCAATGAAGAGAACAGGGCATGTCATTTTAGCACTTGCTACTGGCTACTCCCTGAGGCAGTTGCTAATTTGCTGTGGAACAGCAGCAGTCACCAAATTCCATCATCCACTTAACACACTTGGACAAAGTTTTGAATTACTGTAACTTGTTGAGTATATCCTTAGCAAACCATTTTAGGGTTGCTAGCTTTTATCCCAAACCTTACCGTGGAAAAACCGGTGGATTTTTGAGACTTGCACCTCCCCCACCCGAGTGGAAGCACCTGATAGCTTCCAGTAGCTGCTGCACTGGCAATGGCCAATTCTTGAAGATAAAGTTCACCTAAAACTCAACTAATTGTTCATTGGTGCTTTGGGGCCCGGTGGTTTGGATTCCGATTGGATCCCCTCTATGAAAGGGATTGTTACTAAGGGAAAACCCCTAGAATCCCACCAGCTGATGAAACGTTTGCGGAAAAAACACGTCACAGCTTTTGGGTGCTTTTGTTTTCGGCCAAGGAAAAAAAAACACAGTGTGCACACCCCCACAAACTTTGTCAGTTCGCCCCTGAAAATAAGCCAAAACCCGTAAGGAAAATAGTCTTCCAAGTGTCATTTTTCAAGGGCTATGTTAAATTTCGGCGTGTCTAGTGTTTGTTGATTTTTATTTGGGGAGACGTCGGCCAAAATTTGTATGGCCACATAAAAGGGGGGCGAGTCGGACACTTATGGCTCGCATGAAACAGGGCTTGCGATGAATGTCCACCATAACTGGCCAAACTACAATAATTCACCAACCTAGATTTACCTGAAATACGGGGATTTTCCTTACTCAGCTACATTTTGGGGTGAGGTCGTGTGAGGTCGCTAAAATTTGACCACATAAAAATCACAAAAAAAGGTTGATTGCCATCATCTTATACCTATGCTAGATGTTGAACCCCCCTAAAAGGAGAGCAAGCTTTGTGAAATGTCAGGTCTCTTGTTGGAAATGCTACATATGTCAATTTGAACCACGCATCAAATTGATCAGGAAGTTCCTTGAATTTGAATTTTTCCTTAAAAAGAAGTACAGTAGTTGAAAAGTAGATAGCACAGTCCGTACATATTGGTTTATGAGGACCCTTTACTAAACTACCTTTTGGTATCTGTGCCATCTATTTTGACCTTAAGGTAATGAAGGTACTTCAGCTACATCTTCTTTTGATCAACATCACAGAAGCCAACTTTTATCAAGCGGGAAAATCTTCGGGTTTTTTGATTGCAATCACAGGAGACGTTTTTCATGTTACTGTAACTAGTTGGTGGTTTCAAGCCCTTTGAAAAATGATAGTCAAAGTGAGAAACATCTTCACATAGGGATAAAAAATATTTGAAACCACCACCCAGGTAATCAGTTCATTTTACCAACACTCTTCCTGAAGTGTTTTTCACAACAAGAAATCATTTTTTGGGGATAATTTTTGGATACAGTACTCTCCAGCAAACTAACACATCCCAAGGAAAGCCATCTTGAAAAATACCTTGGGTGGGGATGTGATACACCCCTGAAAATTAACATGGAACCTAAAAATCACCCCAATTGAAATCCAGAAAATCATCTGAACCATCCACCTCCATGACTTTGGGTTCGTTTGAGCCGTTAATTTTTCTAGGGAAAAATTAGTTCCCAGAAAGGGTGCACCCTGGAAGATTAACGGCTGGGCTGGAACCTACAGCCATCACCTATTTCGGAAAGGAAAATTGATCTGAACCAAACCTCCAGGGAATTTATGGAACCCAGCCGTTTACTGTATCTTCAGCGGCGTAAAAAATGGTGTAAACCATCTCCACTCTTCGAGAAAGCGCTGCCGAAGAAACTCATCTCTTTCAAAGGGATCTTCCCGCCTTTACCCTGGCGAAGATGGACAGCTGTGGGAACTGAAGGGGGTGAAAAAAACGAAGATCTTTGGTGAAAACTGTGGCTTTCCCCCGATTTTTTGGATATCCATATGTTCGCTTCATTTCCTTGTATGAAATTATGAAAACTATGGGAACTTAAAGGGTACAACTTGGAAAATCTCAAGTTGAGGGTTTGGAATTTGATTCTGATACATCTTTTGCATCCAAAAAACAACAAATCCTTTCATCATAGAACATTGAGATTCCCTGTGAAACCCCACCGGGGTACCCACAACCAACAGTTGCATTTTCCACCGCTTTTTCGGGATGAACAAAAACATCGGTCATTCTATGACTCAACATTAAACTCAACTAAACCGAGACAAAAGTTGTTGCAGTGACTTTCCATCCCATCTTCGCAATCCTTCGCAGCTTTAAAAAAAAACACAAAAAAAACGCAAAATGAAAATTCATTCAATACACGAATCACCGTGAGGAAACATCTGTCCAGATGATGAAACGTGTTTTTTGTCCAAAAGTTCCCAGTCCCCAATTTTTTTCCGAAGTTTTTTTGTTCTCACCGATGTATGAACATCATGGTATGTCCCGGTACCCTGTGGCCTTGCACAGGTCTAGAAGTGGTGCTTGTAAAGCCCAACTCCACGAGAAGGAAATGTTCCTGCAAGATGGGCCAAAAATACATCTTAGATGCAAGCGACTCTTCGGTGGCTGGAAAAAAAACATATTCCCCAAATGGTGTATTTCATCGTGATTTAGAATGGTACAAAGTTTAAAAAAATCAGGCCAAAAAACAACTCCAAGAAATGGCCGCCTAACGAATGGCCTAAACTGGAGTGATAAAACCCTACTTACAGGGGTTATAACTCCATTTTACAACTAGCAGGGGCCCATCTTGTGGTCAACAGTTGGCGGTTGAGCCGCCCTCCCTAGCAAACATATGCGCGAGTCAAATTGGGAATCATTCCCCCAGGAACCAACATAAAGAATCTTTAAAACAACCCAGTGTTTTTTTGTTTGGGGGGGTTTCCAACCCCCAACGAACTTGATTTTGGAAAAATAACATGTTGAAGCTGATGTGTTTATTAAAAAATGAACTCCATAAGTTTCGACTTGCGCAAAAAAAAAGGACGACAAAAGTTTCCCTCCAGATCCAGCAATGAAAAAAACATCCACAAGTGCGCCACGAAAAAAAAAACTCTTACTTTCCATTATGACATTCTGGTTGCTTAATAGGGATCCTTATATTGGCTCCTTATAATCCCTATATAACTGGGTAGCATTTCATCCCCTATACAACCCCAAACAACCAGGGTAGCCGCTATTTTCATTGATCAAAAACGTTGGAACCTCAAGGGTTTCCATGGAAATCTAAAGGTACCCGCCACGTAAACACCCCAAGAAATAGCCGGCCTTATGAAGTTCTTTTGTAAAAAAGCCCACCATTGTCCATGGAAAACCATGGAAAGTGAGTTTTTGTTGGGGTTACCTTTTTCGAAGTTGTGCTGCTTAGTAATCCCTTAATTCTTTTTAGGTCTTGTTTCTTGGGGGGTGGCATTGGGCACCCTTAGATTCCCATGAAGATCAGTTCGAAACGTGGTGGACGAAAAGAACTTTCCTTCACTTTAAGCCCTGGAAGAGGAGATTCCCTATTGAAAACCCATCATTTTCAGGGGTTCCATGTTGATTTTCGGGGGTGTATAACCCCAGTTCCCCGGCTGCCATCTATCACTGCCAAAGATCCAAGGCATGCGACCCATGCGGTTCTTCACCTGCCCCAGGGAGTTTCACCACCGACTTTCGCGTCGATGGATTTCCCAGAGTTCCCCCTGGAAAAACCCACCAGTTTTTAAATGGATGGATGTTGGGTTAAACACCATTTCCATTGCCCATGCAAAGATTTGGCATCATCATCATCCAATTGATAGCCGGTTCCATTTTATAAGTGGATGACTATCAGGTTCCAGGTTGTTATATGTTCATGTTCCCCCAGCATAAACGGCACAACAGGTGGATGAAACCACTTTTTTAAAGCCACCCTTCAAGGTGATGTTTGGTGTTAAACCACCCCCAAGGTTCGGAAGATTCATCGCAAACCCTCGAAAGATGCTTCCCCGAAAGACTAACGCCTGGAAGCCAAAGTTATGGAATTGGATGGTTTGGTGGTTCAAATGTTTTTCCTTTTCAGCTTTTGAGTGATGTTCAGATTTCAGCCCTTGGTGGAACCTCATCTCGTTGATATCTTGTTATTGTTGTTGGTGGTCTGGTGAAATATCCCTACCAAAACTAATGTGTTTGTGCATATCATTAGATCTAAATTGTGAATATGTATATCATAAAATGGACATGACACATGTATATCTTACATATTGCAGTAACAAAGTTCTGAGAGCTTGTAACCACAATTGTTAAGATGCAAGACACTCACCCCAGCAAGCAAGCTCTTCTGCATGCACCACAATGATGTTCTTAAATCGTTGAAGTCGGAGTAGCTTTCACAAAAAATGCAATTTCACTCATACTGTTGATGGAAGAAATCCTGCACCACCTGTTGTCTATGGAACCCTATGAAAAATGGGATATTCTCCATATGAACTGGTGCAGGATTTCTTCCATCACGTTGGATTTTGACATCTTTTTTTTCGCTTTTTGTGTTGGGAAACGACAAAATTATTGGACAGAAAAAAACAATATCTACTACTAACAAGGAACACCCGAACCAACAACCCAGACGGAGACACGGTCTGACCATTGTTTGTTTTTCATGACGTTCATCAGGTGCTTGTGTTGTTGCAAGATCTCGGCAATCTTTGATGAAAGGCAACTGTCTCCTTTCCTATCTTTGCGTCAGATGCTGCGCTCTTGAAATCTGTAAAGAACAGCACATGACATTTCCTTCTATCCCCATCATCATTACGCCTTTGATTCAATAAACAAATGCTCGAACTCGTGTTGAAAACCATGAAATTTGCTAAGTTGTTTCATACTAATCCTTATGACGACATCTAATTTGAACTTGTAAATTTGTGTCTATGTCATTTCACCTCTAAACCAACTTCTTGTTTCCCAACTAAAAAAAAATTGGAACAATAACAATTTCGAGTCTTTAAACAAAAAATCATCAACAACTCCCCAGTCATCCAGCTACCCATACCCGGTCGTCGTGCTTTAGCGGCCCGGCCCCCGGCCTTGTTGAGTGCATTTAGCCTTGCTGCGGCTCCTTCCAAACTTTGTCCACCACTGAGGAAGTTCACCCCACGGATCGCCACAGGCATGGTCTACCGGGCGGGATGGGATGACGGGATGGGATTGGGTGTTTTTTGGTGGGTGAAATGACCGGTTGGGGCTTGACCAGGGTTGATGGGGTGACCATCTACTTGTTAGGCATAAAGCGCTTCAGTGTTTCATCCATCAACCTTGTTCAAAGCTTAAAAAAAAGATTATGACGTTCCATTATACTGGTTGGTTCATAGGGATCTTGGGATCCTTAGAATGGCTACTACATAATCCCTATATAACTGAGTCTAATCCCTATACACAGCAAATATCCAGGGCAAACCGGTCACTACTCATCTGTTGCAACCAAAACTTGCTAAAACAGATGACTCGAAATTCGAGTCGTAGGCTTGGTATGGGCTTGGTCGCCTTGTTGGGGGAAGGATTGTTTGTGAAGGTTAGAGTAGGGAGCAATAATGATGGGAATCTAAGGGTACTCCCCAATGCCACCCCTCCCCCCAGAAAATAGGGATTAAGGCCTTGTTTCTTGGGGGGGGGCACCCTTAGATTCCCATGACATAAGGTAGTTTCGCCCTCGAGTCATGAATTGACAAGAAATGATGATTTGAAGGTCAAGAAAATCCTCGGATGGTCTTGCTCCCACCCTTTTCCCATCCTGTTGATGGCAACCAGAAATCCGGCGGTTGCACCAGTTGAGGTTGGTAGTTTATCGAATTATTTCCAAGATTTTATATATATCCCAGGTTGTTGGCCGGATTCTTACATGGGTGGAATAATCCTTTTACTAACCAAGCACCAGCAGGACATCCCATTAGGTCTCGATGATTCCCCTAAGCCCCCCAACACGGCGAAGGACCATCATGTTGGCGATGGCTATCCTGATTCAGATGGTGGAAGATCCAACAAATGTTTGGGTAACATGGCAAACATTTCAGGGGAATTTAAGGTGCAGAAACAGGAACTATGGCCTTCTCCAGGGATTATGAAGCAAAATAATTGTCCTTTGATAATGCCTTAATAGGACCATATTTCCTTGGATTCCCATGAACACAACTTGACTACTTCAAACATCTCAAGCAGCTATGGGGCGTTGTTTTTTGCATTTGAAATGTAAATCAGCAAAATTTTCCCCGGAAAAAATCCCTGAACCTCCCAAATTAAATGAGGGGCCATCCCAACCACATCTTTGAGAAGTTTTTTCCGTCCCATCTTGCCATCAAACAAGCCAAGGAACTCTTCAATGCTGTAATCCAAGTCGCAGGACCTCATTTTTGATGGGATTCGGGAAGAAAGCACACTGATGGTGATTTAGTTTTCTTGGAAACAATCAATATCTTGAAATATATGTCTATGTAAATGTACATATATATATAATATATACATAATATATATCGTATATATAGAGATGTATCAAACTAGTTTGATTTTGTAATGGACATGCATGCAATCCTTTCAACAGAATCATGTAATATATGTATACGTATGTGCAAGAGCACATGAAAATACATATGGAGTAACACATATCTTAGACTTGCATAAGATGTTAGGAAAAAGCAAATGATGGTTTAATGGTGGTTCACCATGGTACAATCCGTAATAATCACCTCAAACCAATCCAAGGATATAGCCATTGCAACCAAAAGAATAGTCTTGAACAACATCGAGTACCAATCCCAAAGAAGGTGTTTTTTTTCGCAAAAAATGCCTGAAAAAAAACATCCTATGCACCGTGAAATGACTACTAATTCCCTAAAGCTTTACAGCAAACACAGCTGAAAGATGGTGCTTGGAAGATGATCCTTTCACTCACTTTTTCGGGGCCGCTGTAAGCATATTTTCAGGAGTTTTAGGGGGTGGCGCTATACAGCCACTCTAGAGGTACGGTTGATTTCTTCCATCAACAGTATCATATTGGACAACAAATCCTTTCTTTGATATGAAAAAAAAAATCCACAAATTCAGCCAGCAGAAACTTCTGGGAACGTCTGATGGTATCCAGCTTATGGAACGTAGAGGCTCAAGGAGAAAAAACACATGCCGTGTACCCAGCACATGCAACCCTTTGTTGAAGCTTTGCGTGGGTCATTGTGCATACTGGCGTGTGCTTCTCTCCATTCTTGTCGTGCAAAAATTCATGCGAGAATGACACTCTCCCATTACTATGCTAGTACCCCCATACTTACTTGCAATTCATTAGATCCTGACTTCATATCCAAAGCTCCATCCAGTCTCGGATGGTAGCCACGGATTGTAAATGAATCTCCTACTTGAAAAAGGAACAAACATCTCCAGTCCATATCAATCTTACTAGTAGTTATGAAGGTGAACATCATGAAATAGTTGGTGGTTTCAACCCATCTGAAATACTTGCATGGGTGAAGCAGATTGGATATGATTGGATAGTATTCATGTTCACATTTCAAGTATCCCAAGATCCATTTCTATCCCCAAACAACCACTCAAACAACCAGCACTCAAACACACCGAAACGACGATTCCAGGCTATGCTAAATTCCAAGCTACAACCCAGGATTCACCAAATTCGTTTTCAAGATCGTCCCTGCGGGCCGCTTTGTTTCGCATCATTTCTGTTGTGGGGGGATCTACCGGAACCTAACTCCACCCAAAAACTTTCCACTCACACATTGGAGTCGGTTTAGCTTGGTGGGATTTCCCAGTTGGCCTTACAAAAATCTATATTAAATGACAAAAAATCCTGGGGAAAACCCAGGTCACGAGGTTCCTCCAAAAACCTTGGCGACAGGATAGATAGATCCAAGTAACTTGATTCGGAAGATTTTCCGAAACAACATTTTCGATCCAACAAAAAAACAACGTTGGTTGGTGGTTTTTTCAGCAACCCAATTGAAAAAATATGCGAGTTTGTCTAAATGGGTTGAACAATCTTCCCCAATGTTCGGGTTGGAACATGAAAAATATTTGAAACCATTCACCTAGGTTAGTTATTTTGCCAATGGCACAATAAGTGCCTGCACTCCATCCCATCTGTTTTGTGTTCGAGTCTTTCCAATTTTTCTTGATGTTCAACCACGATTTCCAATGGGCATGTGCTGTTTTTTATTGGGATAAATCCAGCATGTGAGCCTCGGATAAAACACGCTGACTTTCCATGAAATACTCCTTGTTTAGTAGGGATCCTTAATTTATGGTTTATGACATAATCACCACATAACTGGGTAGTATTTCATCCCCTTTTTATACCCTAAACCACCAGGGTAGCCCAGCCCTTTTTTCACTGCTCATGTGGCTTACCCACCAGCAAAGATCCATCCGCAAACCATCACGCCTTCCATGTAAACGCCATGTTCCAACATGGCTTTGTAGAGGGTGGACCTGGACGTAAAGGACGAGGTTTAGCATCCTGGAAGGGGTTTTTTGGGATGTTTCCGAAAATAGGGGTGGGTACCCCCAAATCATCCATTTTGGGGTATCCCTGTTTGAAAACACCCATATAGTTCCAAGTGATTTGTAAACAAAACTTCCATTAATTTTTTTTCATTGAAGAATCAATCACTTGATCGTATTTTTCGAAAAAAAATCCGAATTAGAAGAACATTTGTTTCACGTGTTTTTTCTTTTCGAAGACAAAAACGACTTGAATTTTAATGCACACGGACGATCTTCAAAATTTGGGTCACTTCGGCTTTAATACCCCGGAAAAATGGAAGATCTACTCCCCCGAAAACAAACATGGAATCTGAAAATGATGGTTCCCAAAAAGAACTCCTCTTCCACAAGTTAGATTTCAGGTTCCATATCAGTTTTCCGGGTTGTACTCATTGCAAAGAAAATACTGGGATGTCTTGCTGGTACTTAGTAAATGGATTATTTCACCCCTATATAAGTAGGTTGGATACGACCCGTAAATTGGTTACAAACCAACTTATTATCTATTTACGAACTTCCATGGACACCCTAGTAAACATTATAGTGGCAACCCACGCATTTTTTAAGCATTCGTCATCAGTCGAACAACGATGTGCTTTTTCAGTTGTTAAGACATGTCCAGCAAATGTGCCAGGGTCGATCAACTCCTTATATTGAGGATAAACTCATCCCACCTTTAATAGGAAATCCTTATAAATGGGTATATAAACCCTTACGAAATTGGGTTGATGACTATCCCCGATGATCTCTTCACCGATGCATGGGGCTTTTTGGGGGGGCCAATGGCTTGCCAAGGTTGGTAAAGGTTGCTTTGCCGGGATGTCTTCCAGTTCGGTGTGTTCAAACAACCTTTGACTTTTGTTAGGTAACTGAACAACATGGTATAAATCAGCTAGTAAATTGGGGGTTTGGATTCCTGGGATCTCCTTACAAACCACTGGGCCCCAAACCACCAATTTACCAATCATTAGTTGAAAAAGTGTTCCTAGTAACCTCTGATTTTCTAGATTTCCTATCAGAAAAAAAAAACATAGGAAATATACGGACCCTAATCAGGACACCGTGTTTCGTAGGTGCAGTGTAATTCCCATTCCATTCGTTTTTCATGTCCAAGGCGTTGGTCACGTGGACCCAAACCCACTGAGGTGTTCCCACTGAACTTCAATGTTCACTGCGATGGCTGTCTCTAAATCGTGCTCACCTGCAAGGACCCCAAAACGCCAGTTTTTTTTCAATGGGGGTGAAATGGGGGCCCCCCAAAAAAGTAGGTTTTTTGAACACCCCAGTCGCCCATGGATTTTGTCCCGCCATTCAAAAAGGGGCCCTGGAGCAACTCCGGTTTTTTGTTGTGGTTTTTCTTTTTCCTCCATGAAAACGTCACACACAGAAAGAGGCATAAGGTTTTCCCCCAGAACTAAACTTACTAACTCACTATACTTATCTTTGTAAGGAACTCTCTTCGTTGATTTGTGATGTCGCACTTTTCCTGTTGGAGTAGATAGGTTTTAGTGGTACTTTGCTTATTTGAAGAGTAGCCTGGAAGTCCAAACAAGCAGTTTTTTATGCTTGTTTCGATTGGATGATTCCAAATCATTACATAACACATGAAGGTTTATAGGGATTCCCTACTAAAAATGGAATAATCCTAGTCGTGACTGTTACTGGGTGGGGGGTAGTTCCAAAAAATACCCATGAATTGTCATTGTCACTTTCCATCCTGAAGAATATGAAGAAATCTCAACATTTTCTCCATTCTTGACATCAACCGTAAACACAAAACGCAATACTCCCCCGAAAACTAACAGATAGCCCTTGAAACATGCGTGGAAGACATGTGTGAGAAATTCCAAAAATCTTTGAAACCACGACCTACATCATCAGTTTCCTATCAAAATCATACACTTTTTGCTTGTGGATAAGGAAGGGTTGGGGATCCTCCATACCCATCTAACTAGCATTTTTTCATGATCCCTGGCAATTTGATCGAATGGATAATGAGAAATGATGGGCCTTGGAAAATATATCTCCAGCTTCAAATCTGCTGTTATTTGGGTGTCGACTTGGAGGATCATCCCATGACTTGTAAGTGATTAATAACCATGGTTAGTAAGTCCCGTCCCCTAAGGATCGGGTGCTGGTCTACTCATAAATGGCCCCCTCAACTAACCACGTATCCTAAGTGTGGGCCCCGAGCTGAGATATAAGTGGAGTGAACAGTGAAGTGTAAAACCCCAGCCATGGCCGAAGTTCGAAGTCATAGCCATGGCCTTGAAAATCGGATCACCCCGAAATAAGTGGAGCTATAAACCTACTGATATAACTGATATGACTTCCAATTCTTCGTGCCCTCTTTGGGATGTAATATATAATAAAAAGCTCTATGGCCATCTCACTCGGGTGAAATACACGGAGTTATTATTGCACTTGCTCATATCTGGTGACTTTGGGGGCCCACTTGTATGGCATAGAACTAGTGAGTTCCGGGGCCCGCATAACTCCACTGATTTCGGGGTTATAACTAACCCTGGTGCAACCTATCTATTTTGCGCCATTTATAGGGGTTATATAACTCCATTTATAACGATCGTAGGGGCACACCTTGTACTTATACACTGCGGTAGATAGAAAGTTAGATGGCACAGTTTCTAGGTATATATTGGTTAAAAAAGGGCCCTTTACTAATTTACCTTTTACACTCCCGAAGTTCAACATAGTCCCTGAAAAATGATGGTTGGAAGATTACATTCCTTTTAGGATGGCTTATTTTCAGGGGCGAGCTGTGAAACTTCCAGGGAGGAACTGCTGTGTCATCTATTTTGACTCGAAGGTAAGTGGTTCTTACGGCGGCCCACGAGACGATTTTTCCCGGTCGCCGCCGGTCGCCTTTCATGACGATGTCAGGCTCGACGATGGGAACCAAACCTTCATCTTGACAAATCAAGGCCTCAGATTTCTTTAAAAAAAAAACATGTGGTGCAAACGTGTCTCAAGGTGGAAACATACAAAAAACAATATCAGCTGGGTGATACATGAATAATTACATAAATAAATTTACATGTCATTAGTAGATAATAATGTAGATTACTATACACTTACATGAAAGTGTATTCAAATATGGCCCACCTGAAGTTTAACATAGCCCCCGAAATACTGTTGATGGTTCAGAAATCCGGCCAACCACCCGGGATATATGAAACCTTGTAAATAATGGGATACACTACCAACCTCAACTGGCTAGCAGGACTTCTGAGCCATCAACAGTGGCACTGGAAAATCCCCGCGTGATGTAGTAAAAACACAAAGGTTTTATTTTCAACCCAGCCATGTTAGTTTATCCGAGTGTAAATCGATGGAAATTGTGGTTAACACCTATTTTTTACGTAAAGATTTGCTTCATCATCCAATTGATAGCCAACTATTTATAAATGGATGGCTATCAGGTTCCAAATGGTATTCTTGTGAAATCAGTCTCATAGTGATGGGTCTCTTCAAAAGTCATTGGTCACAAGACTGTCAAACGGGAAACATGAAGGATGATCGATGTGTTTTATCGAAATCAAATATTTCCTTCCAATTTCTTCATTCAGTTGGGTAGTACTCACTATTACTTCATGTCTCTGGGGTATATGATGTATATATATGTATATATATATATATGTCATCAAGATTTCCTTGAAATGATGCAGAACATTCTCTTTACTTTTCACTTGTGTCTTTTCACCACGCATTTGCAAAAGATATACTCCTCAAATAGGGTAAATTTAAAATCCCAAAAAAACTGTTGAATTTCCCAACCACCACCTTTAGCTTTTATCATCTTTAGGCACCAAACAAAGAAAAGAATCACTCAGCACAAATTTTTAGGGTTTTGCAAATCTACGAGTAAATGGCCACGGGGGACTTTCCAAAATCCCCCATTTTTTTCTGGATCCATTTTCCTCGCAACATCTTCTGACTCCAACTCCACCAAACCACCTACCACTACTTGGATGTCCCAGGAACTTATCCTAACTGGGAGTCCCCTAAGGATCGGGGGCTGGTCTAGTTATAAACGGCTTGGTTTACCCCCCTAACTACGTATCCTAAGTTGGGGTCCATCCTCCAAGTATGCTTCCCTTCCCAGTGGTCACCAGGGTCATGAAATTAAGGGGTCGGCCGCAAAACCAAAGACAGAGCCGGCAGTATTAAGGGATCATTAACCACTAAGGTGGGATTAATCCAATTACTAGTCCATGAAAAATCACACCAAAAAATCATCCAAAATGTCCAACCAAGAAGATGGGTTGTTAATGGAGTTATGGGGCCCCTATTTTAAATGGCCCATGGGTTTCACTGGGGGTGAAATTTCACCCTCAAAATACGTGGCCAAGAATAGCTGGTGACTTTGGGCCCACTGAACAAACCAACGAATCGAATCCTTTGTCTCCATTTGTTACATAACGTCCGAAGTACTTGGTTTTGCATGTTCGATGCTAGGAAAAAGTAAACATAGTCTCCCAAATGGTGGTGAAAGATGGTGGTTTACCATGGTACGAATCAGTAAAAAAATCACTCAAAAATCAAATCCCAGAAAATAAGGAAAATCCACTGCTTTCGGATTGAAATAACCCCAGAATACACATTTCTTCCCCAAAAATGGTGGTAAAAAAGTCAGCTTAAACAAATCCAAGGTCGAAACGTAGCGTGCCAAGTCGTTCATGTTCGACTCGATGGCCGTCCGGGTGGGGCCAAAACGCCTGGGCCGTGTGACGACTTCAAGGTCGATGAGTTGGTCAATAATTCTTTCAACACACATCCGGACACAGGGGATGGGCCCAGGTGTTGGGGTCCATGGATTTTTGAAAAAACATCTTTAAAGGTGAAAGGTTTGATTGGGGATGCAAACTTGTTATATTAGTGAATTGTTAGGAAACCTAGTTGGTGGTTTCAACCAACCCATCTGAAAAAATATTAGTGAAAAATTGGTTTCATGAAACCCCAGGGATCGGTAGGGATGAACATAAAAAAAATATTTGAACCAAGCCACCACCTAGACATGAATTCAAATGGTCGGAGTTTGAGGGTCATTTATGTTTATGATATGATATGATATGATTGATGATTTCACATGGGATATGAGAACTCACTTGCAAGAGTCCATTATTAGCCAAACGAAATTGGTTGCATTTCTCGAATCGTCACAAGTCCAGCATGCTGAAAGACAAAAAAACTCCCAAATGGTGGTTTGATGGTGGTTGACCATGGTGCAAAATCAAAAAATCCCCTTATTGCCAAAAAAAAAAGGTACTTCCTATGTTTTCCAGGTTGTATCAATTGTATCATTCAACATGGAACCTGAGAATACACCCCTGGAATTTCGGAAAATCATCTGAACCAAACCATCATTTTCAGGTTTGAGCCGTTGGTCTTCGGGGCTCAAAATCCATCGGTTTTTCGGTCCGTTTTTTTTGACAACAAAAAACAATCAGGGGATAGTTGGATGTACCCCTATGGGAAATCCCTGTATACCACCATACAAAAAACGGGCTTTTTTATGGGTGAAAAAAATCCCCCAAAATCTCATCTGAGAACTTCCCGAAAACATCATCCTGCCGGGCCACGAGATCTGTAGTGGACTTCTCCATTTGGCGAATTTCGCACCAGCAGCCTGGTGGTTGAGATGTCAGAAAACGGGGTGCCGGGCTTGGGGGGAAAATTCGGGGAAACCAAAGATTAAATTCGGTGAGGATAGATCTCATATGATTAAAACATACAAAAACACCTTATGTATGTATATATCATATTATACTTATGTATATATGGATATATCTATGTACTATGTATATATCATGTTGAAACATCATATATACTATATCTAACTATATATGATATATTGACACATCATATTACACAACACTATTCTTCAAACAATATACGCTAAATGATACAGCTTAATCTTAGCCACTAGTCCCACATCTTCACGCTCCATCCTGTAAGGCCAAAAAAACAACCAGCATAAACTCCCCCAATTCCCCCAGGTATCTTTAAACTTACTCAGCCATGAAACAGAAATTTGAACTACAAATGGGTGTTTTCGAAATTAGGGATACCCCAAAATGGATGGTTTATAATGGAAAACCCTATTAGAATAGATGATTTGGGGGTACCCACCCCTATTGTCGGAAACACCCAATACATATTTTTCCTTAAATACATATTCCTCATCCCCAAAAGCTTAGTCAGACAAGGCCGTTGGCGGTTTGTGAGTTGGCAAAATCAACGGAACCCAATCTTACTCAACCCAAGCCAGGCTGTGCTTACTATACATACCCCACTTAATGCCTAATCAACCTACCCCCCCTCCCCCAAAGTAACCCTCCTCAGAACGTAACTAAGGGTTTTTAATAGCCGGGTTTAAGGGGAAACCAAATGGTTTTCATAAGCCCTGATCATAAGGCAGGCTATTTCTGAGGGGGTGGTACGTTAGGGGGCGGGTTGACTAGCAATAATTGATGTTTTCTGATACTTTTGATGTTTTCAACAACCACCTGGGACCTGGGATGTATCAAACACCCTCGAAAACTGGGCAACTGGTTGATTTTTGTTCCATAAGTAAAACCGTAAACCTCCCGTTGTGTTCGGCGTTTCGAAACGCCTTGTATTCCTTACAGCGTTGTGCCAAGGAATCAAGACCTTGCATCACTGTATCACCTGGTGTTCCTGGCAGCTCCTCAGTTGATCACCAGGTGGGAACGGTAGGAACGGTTGGTGCCACCAGGATGATGGCCTTTCCACTCTGCTGCTTCATGGGTTTGCGAAAGTTCAGGTGGTTGGAAAACAGTAACAAAAAATCCATTCTCCCAAAATGGTGGTGAAACAATGGTGATTTACTGTGGTAGAATCCGTAAAACTCACCTGTGTGGGACCTACCAACTGATCCACCCACACCTTTGGATATAAAAATGGATGCCGAGACGCGTAGACCTTCAAGTGGGGCTTGACTCCGGGAATGATATTTCGCTTTTCCAAGGCTTCTGGAAATGGCACACCTCTCGTGTTTTTTGGTGTGTGTAACCCACAAAAGCTCCGAATTGGGACTGGCATCTTTACCTACAATGAATGGCCAAAGTTTATGAGAAATGTAGGCAAAAATCTTCCAGTAACATTGGGAGCGCATGGGATTGGTTTCTGTAAAGCAAAAAAATCGGAGGAAGTCGAAGATTGCTTGAGGAGCCAAAAAGAATTCATGCCTAGCTGGGCAAGTATTCCTCTGTTTTACTGGGATGTCCATGGTACTGGATGTAACTGGATTATTTCACCCCTTTATAAGTAGGTTGGATAAGTCCCCTAATTAGGTTATAAACCAACTTACTAACGATGGTTACTAACTTCCATGGACACCCTAGTAGGTACCAAAAAAATGTGTGGGGATTCCCAGACCGTGCCTTCATCGTCTTTTTGGTACAGCGTTTCAGGATCAAGGATTGCAGCCTGGGCCGTTTCGTCCATGGGAAAAGACGATGCACAACTCAGCATTCAAACGGATTTCACGCAAAAAACCCGGCCTTACTTTCTATGAAATACTGGTTGATTTTTTAGGTGATTAGTTATCTAAAAAACTCATTTGCCACTCTATTACTTGGATTTGCTTACTCTTCCCCGATGCTGGTGAACAATGGTAATGAAACACCTTAAACAAATCCCGTAGATCTACCATCATTTAGCATTGCTTGCTCGAAATGTTGTTCTCTTAGAACCTGTTATTTGCTCAGATAATGAACGATGTCTTTTGCTTTTGTTTCCCATGGCAACTTCACTTATTCAAATTCACCACAAGGACAATGCTTTCTTTTTTTTCGGCTATTTTTTGTGTGGAAATCTCCCCTCTGAAGCCACATGTCTGAAGTTTTTGTTTTTCAAAATCTTCAATCAGTTTGGGTTGGCTGAATTTGATTCCAACCCTTTTGGTTGAAGATTTCGTGAAGAAAAAGTATTCAGTATCTTCCTCAAGCTCCAGGTACATGATAAAAAACCAACTTGATTTTTCAAAACAGAAACAGTTGGTGATCAATCTGGGCAAATCAGTATAATTCCTAAACCCGATTTTTTTGAGGATTTTGGGGAAATTCCCTTACTAAACCCACCATTTGAAGGGTGACCCACCGGGCGGGAAAGGTCGCCGGATAATTTGCCCAGATCAATCTTAGTTGAGCATCTATCTGTGTATAAATACCTCGAAAAAACAGTGGTTTTCTTAACAAACCTTCCTTTGAACATCACTCTTTTCTCTGAACACGTGGCCAAATTTCATACAAATGTCTTGAAGGAAACAAAGGGCTTCCCTTTCATACCAAAAAGTGGAATAGGCTTCTTTAGACTATTGTGAACCAGGTTTTTGGTAACCCTCTCAATAATATACATACACACCTAAATCATAAGTGTTTCATTTCCACTTGCCTCAATAGAAGCTGTAAACGGAACTTCAAGAAATCAAAACTTTCCGCCAAGGGACACTTAAATAGTTGTTGATGCCAGGTGTCTCGTACAACATCTGTCGATAGATCCGCCTAGCTAGAGAGCTGGAGGAGAAAACAATGATGCTAGAAATCAGGTGATGAAGAAATTGGCCAAAACTTTATGTTTAGGGCTTATTAGCCATTGGTTTCCCTTAAGAAGGCCGGCTATTAAACCCTAATTTCTGGAGGGGGGTAGGTTAGGGGGGGGTAGGTTGACCACCTGGAGAGGACCAGTGATCCAATGTTTATAGGGATAAACCATGAACCCATGTATTGGTTTATATATGTGTTTCCAAAAATAGGGGAGCCCCAAAATGGATGGTTTATTATGGAAAACCTTATTAAAATAGATGATTTGGGGGTACCACTATTTTCGGAAACATCCATATACAAATCACCACCGAGCTTGGAAATGGCGCTGCGCTAATTTACGGACTCACAGTCCCGGTGTAATTCGGTTGTCACACCTTTTGATTTGGAAATCCATGGGAAATCTCGCACCCTGCGAATGCCATGATTACCCTCCAGGAAGTAGCCGGCCTTCTTTTTCAGGAAGTTATTAAGGGATCATGGTGGTTGTCATTAACCGCTAATCAGGCATTAAATCTTGGGGGGAGGTGGTACTGGGGGAGCCTTAGATTGCCATAATGGAAGGGAACTTGCGAACACTTCCTCGTACGGGTATCATTGGTTGGATTTTTCCAAGTTCCGAGGAAAAAAGTGACTACTTTGGCATCATCACTTGTTTTGTAGTTCATACCTTTCCCAACTGATTATTGCGGAGAAGGGTCAGTCAACCCACTTTTTCAACACTATTTCTCTGTTGAGAAATGTCAGCAAGAATCTGAGTTTTTCTCGTTTTTTTTGAGTTTCAGGAGTTGTTTTGTAGTTTTCACGATTTGCCCATGGTATTTTCCCTAAGATGGTGTCAACAAGCGATCTTCTCAAAAGCTCCCAATGAAAAAAGGATTGGCCTGTGCTCTTCAGTGTTCTCAACACCAACATTCTCGAAGCGACCGCCAATGGTGCCAGGACCCTGCAAGGGAGAAATAAACTGTAGACAGTTGAGACAACTGATCATGAGCATGACTGATAGTGATGACGATGATGATGATGATGATGATGATGATGATGATGATGACGATGATGATGATGATGATGATGATGATGATGATGATGATGATGATGATGATGATGATGATGGAGCACGTCTTTGAGGGGCTATGCCAGCATACAAGGAAAACATGGCGGAAGTTTCAGAAAAAATGGCTGTCACATGGAACTCCTGTATTTCTTAGGAAAACATATCAATTTCATTTCTGCTTGATGGGACACCGCCGCTGAGCTGAAGCTGAAGCTAAAATCTTTTGCACCCAAGAACAAGTGAAAACTGCCGAATTTCCCGAGAAACAAGAAGGCTTTTTTGAAGCGTGTGTGTTCACGACCAGTTTGCTAAGGGAAATTGGTTGTTTACAACCACAAATGTCATGACGTCCTGATTTCTTCGCCGACTTCTGTGAAGTTGGAATATCCCTGATGGATTTCTGACCCAGAAAAAAAAATCCCGATGTCGAAGGGAAAATCTTTTCGATTGATGCTCCACAGCGTCAGGATTCCAAAGGTTCCAAACACTTGGTGATCAAATCGTGTTGTTCTTTTTTTCTTCGAGCCTCCTCATTGGAGGGGGGGGGGGGTGCAAGGTCTTTTTTTGGGTTTGTTGCGGTTAAGGCCAGCAAAACGGCATTGTTAAAAGTGCTTTTTTGTTGCCTTTCCAATGATCGATCGGCGCACCTCATCGGTTGCTGTTATGCCTTTGCCTTCTGTGGCGATCTTTTCACAGATGGCCTTCCAGCAGGTGAAAAAGTTTGGAGGAAAAAACGGGATCGGATCAAAAGGGAGACAACCGAAAAAAATGAAAGAAAAAATAAGTTCGGGGCAAATTGAAATAGATCTAAATAATATATGAAAAGATGTGATATGTTTTGCAAGTCTTGTCACATATGAGATGAAAAAGGAGATCATATGAGTTTACATACACACCATCCACAATCAATACAGGCTAGAAAACATGTGAGCAACATTCAAAACCCGTATGACATTCCATTATACTGATTGGTTCATGGGAATCCTTATGATGGCTTATTGTAATCCATATCTAACTAGGTCGTGTAATCCCCCATTTACAGCAAACAATCAGGTTTTTTTGGTCACTGCTCTTATGACATTTGGATGGTCTCTTTGCTGAATCTTCCCAGCCCCCTCTGGAACTTCTGGTCATTATGGCAGTTTTTGTGCTTACAACCCCCCGGGGCCCTTCTTTGGCACCAGAGACTTTCGACACTCCCCAAAATCACAGGCTCAAACACTGAAAATCCATCAAGATGACAGCTGGTGAGAACTCCTCAAGATACAACCCACCAAAAAAGGCTCTATATACGTACACACACACATATATATATATATCCTCATCCCCTGGTTCTTTGCGTTCTTGCTTTTGTTCTTTTTTCGCCAAACAAACCAAAAATACTGGAGACACACATTTTCCCGGTTAACTTAGACTTGCTTGAGGTGGTTGCCAAAAAAAAAAGCACACCTTCCCAGATGGTGGTGAAAAACATGGTGATGATTTACAATGGGTAGAATCCGTAAAACATCACCATCTAAACAACTCCATATATCTCCAAATGACGTTAAAATCTGTTTAACCATTGCAACATTTTACCTATCCTATCCTGTCATTTTGAGGATTCTGGCGTTCTTTAGCTCATCATTTAGTAGGAAAATACATCATCCTGGCTCCAAATCGCTCCCCCCATATCACAGGATAGCTACTCTCCATTTGAACCATTGTGATTTCACCCCCCAAAAAAATCCCTGAAGAGGCCTCCAATTCTCTTTTTCGTTCAGGGCTCAGGTGCCTCAGATTCTTGGAGGATGGGCTCCCAGGTATCGTAAGTAGTTAGGATCACCCCCATTTATAAACCATTTAGGCCATTTGGAAGGGGAACAACCCTACTTAGGGGACTTAGCAATGATGGTGATTTTTCAACCACTTACTTAATCCTGCAAGTAGGGGACCGGCAAGCATTGCTTTTTTTTTTCCGTTTACTATTTTCTACCTGTGATGATTATTTTTGTAAAAGGTATTTTTTTTTTGGATGGAACAACTAGCATGGTGAATTAAGTAAACCTTGGGGTAATTTGTAACACGCTTTTATATGTCTTTGGAGTTTTTTCGTATCGGAAAAACACAAGTTTTCCAAAACCTGCTTCCAAAATACATGTTCACATCCAGCTGAAAAAACCACTCCCAGTATTGATGTATACCTGGAAAACAGCCGTTGCTATTAATGTCCATCAACTTGAAACCCCTAAAACAGCAATCCAGTTGCCTAGAAATGGTACACATTGGTACACTGTGTTTTCCAGGTATTTGTTCCCTAAAGCAAAAAGTTCTGCCCCAAAAAAGAACCCAAATTTGCCATCCGAGATGTATTCGCCAACAAGACCAAGGCCATCTTTGCTTTGGAAAGATCGAATCTACTCTGGGATTTTGAGGTTTCTGAGGTTCTTTAGCTCATTTGGTCGGAAAATACATCATGCATACCAGTCTCCAAATCCCTCCCCCAATATCGCAGGGGTTTGGACTTGATGGTTCATCCCAGAATTTCCGGTCGCCAGGATTCAATCGAAGGATGAATCCATGAGTCGGTGGATGATTCGACGATTTCTTCGGGATTTTTTTGGGTTGCCTAAAAATTGTAATACACTCTGGTAAACTAACATAGCTGGCTGGAAAATGGACCCGGATTGAGTCGATGTATTTCCTATTGAACATGGGGGGATATTCCAGCCAGCAGGGTAATGGATGAGGGGGTGGTTAGATGACACTGATACGGTTGTAGAAAAAGCTGAAAGTTTCCTGTTATAGAAACGAACTCTTAAGGTGTTTTAAAAGTCTCGAAATTCAAAACTCAACTTGCTTGAATTTCCAGTGAAGATGTCTTTCTATTTCACAAGCAGCCAAATAGTGCAATAGCCTGGAAGTTCAACCAGCATTTTTGAAAGGTTGGTTTACGAACCACCATTCTTTAAGTAGGGGTTTATCACATGTATAAGGGGATGTTTCGGGGTCCAGGTAGGTTTGTGTAGTTTTCCTTCCAGGATACTCTCCTCCATGGCAACTGCGATGGCAAATCTGTCGCACCACTTTCGATCGGCGCGAATCCGGTAGCCGACGCTGACCCGCAACACGGGCGCTACTGCGACCTCCAAAAAGGGTCGTCCCAAAAAAAACCACCAACCACTTGGAGATTTGCTGTATACAGGGGATGAAATCCTACCCAGCTAGATAGGGATTATAACGGGCCAATGTAAGGATCCCTATAAACCAACCAGTACAATGGAAAGTAAGAGGGTTTTTTATAAACTTGGAGGATCGGGCCCCATGACTTGCAAATGGCTCATTGGCCCATGGTCAGGAACTTCGTCCCTTAAGGATCGGGTGCTGGTCTAGGTATGAATGGGGGACGGGTTTATCCCCCTTAACTAACCACGTATCCTAAATGGGGGGCCCATCCTCCAAGTACCTCCCTTGGAAAGAAAGGATAGTAAGTTGAATAATATTTTCAGTTGAGTTGAAAAACATGTTTTTCATTTTTTTCTTTCCTAAACATTGATGGTCATAGATAGTCAGAAATGACGAAAGCATTTTCCATCCGGCCCATCATATTTCCGTATCTCTCGGTAAAAATGGAGGCATGTAAATTTCTTGAAATTCTGGGTCATTTCCGGACCAAACGGATGGTGAAACGAACTCAGACGAAGAGAAATAATCAATTTTCCGGCCTTTACATACACAGGGTGAAAGGGGCCCACCCAACCATTTCCCATACGAAAGGTTGGTTCACCCAACAAAACCCTGTCGACATGTGCAGCGAAGTTCTCCTTTTGGTTCGATCTTTTCGGTTTTGGTTGGTTTGGAATTTCAAGTTCTTCGCGTGTTTTGATTGAAAATTTAAGTTTCAAACTCAACAAACAAACATCCGGAACAGGTCGCTGCAGGTGGGTTTTTTCCGTATTTTGTTTTTGTTGAGAACTTCAACTTGGATTTTTTCAATCACAACTCCAATCATCGCCGTGAGTTTTTTTTGTTGTTCGTGGGAATCTAAGGGTGGACCTCCCCAATGCCACTCCGCAAAAAAAATAGCCAAAGTAGCCGGCCTCAATGGATTCTCAACCACCATTACACCCCCGAAATTTAACATAGCCCCTGAAAAATGATGGTTAGAAGATGAATTTCCTTTTGGGATTGCCTATTTTTAGGGGCTATGTTAAATTTCCTTGGTGTAGCCTCCCTCAAATAAGGCCGGCTATTTCATGGGAGGTTTGGCATTGAAGGGGGTTGGGCCACTTAGATTTTTTATGACTTTTCCCGTTGACCCAACATTTTTCCACGGCCGGGTGAGCCTCTAGTAGAACCCAAGACACATAGTAGTGCAACAGAGGCTGTAGTGCAACCTTTGGACGACTCAGATGGTTCACAGGGGTTTTCTACTTGGAGGATGGGCTCCCAGGTATCGTAAGCCACATGGAGTTCGGCCATTTGGAAGGGAAATTAGCCCAGTTAAGGGACCTACTAACCAGTGTTATGAACCACGTATCCTAACTGGGATGATCCGAAACAATTACAACCACAGACTCTGGCGGAAACGAAAGGAATTTTGGGACCTGTGGAAAGGAAACTTCTCTTTATCACTACCCTCTGTTAAACTAACATAGCTGGCTGGAATATCCCCATCTTTGATAGGACATACATCTTCGATCCGGGTCCATTTTCCCTTGCTATCATGTTAGTTTACCAGAGTGTAAATTGGATTGTCTTCAGCTAAAGCAGAAAGGAAATTCAGGAGGAAGAGAAAGTTCTGCCACTTGAAACAACTTGTCTAACCTTGTCAATCTCGTATGAGTGTTATAGATGTCAGCAACGCTGACCGCTTGGATGGGCCACATAGAAATCTCCAGAAAGCTTTTCTCAACCTACAAATATGTATAATTCCCTCAATCTTTTTCAAAATCTTAGAAAAAAGACCCATAGGATCCATGTAGTATTTACCTACATGAACACCATAAAACAAATCAATTAACTAAATAAATGGGTAGGTCAAACAAAAACCAGCCTCCTTTAACCCATGGGAATCCGTCATTTCGGAGATGGTGTGGGAAATCTTCCTTGGGATCTCCGAGATCCAAAAGGCACCTCGTGAAAGTCCCGCTTGGTCTGGGAGAACGCTTCGTTGTGGTGCATTGAGTGAGGCCGAGCTTGGGAAGCTCACGGCACCGGAGGCTCCCGCCGACCTTGTTGAGGTGAGATTGGGGTCGCCCAAAACTGGGGAGTTTCACACCACCCGAAACACCACCCTTTGGAAGGTGCTGGTAGTTAGATATATGTATATATATATTATATATACATATATTTTTTTCAAATAAGCTGCTATGACTCAACATAACAACTACAATAGAACAACTGCCCTATCTTATTACAATCTGTTTTTTTCACCCAACAATTGCACACACAGTTGGTTCTTTTTTTGGTGGGGTATTTTTCGTGAAAATCAAGGATAAAATTGCAGGAAACTGCCAGAATTATGTAAATCCTGAAAATGGTTGGTTGGAAGATGCCTTTCTTTTTTGGGAAGGTAACTTTGCAGGGGCGAAATCTTCAGGAAGGTACATGTTTTGGTGAATGACCACATTGAACAAAGGGGGAAATGGCTGTAGGTAAATGTTCCCATCCCATTCGGGGCATCTGGGAAGACATGATTCAGAGAACATTGCAGAAAAAAAACAACATACTTGTGCATCATCACCTTGGATTTGCTTGAATTAGATGGAAAAAATAGAACATATTCTCCCAAATGGTGGTTGAATGTTGATTTACAATGGTAGAACGTTAAAATCATCTTAAACAAATCCAAGTCACAAAATGTCATGAAAAAAACAACAAAACCTCTGCAACAAGTTTTGGTCAACAAAAAAAACCTCGGGAGACGTTGGTTTTTGCGTAAGTCGCATAAGCAACAAAAAATCCTTCCCCCCAACAAGCAGGGAAACCATTCAAAAAACCCCCTTACTTTCCATGAATTACTGGTTGGTAGGGATCCTTATTTCATGATTAATGACATAATCCCCACATGACTGGGTAATATTTCATCCCCTTTTTTTGCCCTGAACAACCAGGAGCCCGGCCCTTTTTCGTTTCGTGAAACCCCGAATGCACAAGCCAAGCATTAAAGAAAACCCCGACACCTCGCTGCTATGAAGGCTTCCATCTGATGCAAAACTCGTCGCACCAAACTGGGGGGATTTCTTTTTTTTCAGCCGTTGGCGACCTGCGGCAGAGTTCCGGCCGGAAATGGTCACTTTTTTTAGCAAGGAAAGATGAGGGGGATTTTTTGATGGAAAAACGCAGGCAGAAAGGGTGTGGTGTGGTGGTTTTGCTGCTTTTTGAAAAAAGGCGTCTGTATCAAAGAAAACTGTCACGTGTTATTTTTTGGTGGAAGGGGTGATCATTTTGGATAAACATATTTTCCATTGCAGCTAGTGTTTCGACTACTTGAAGTCCATGCTTTGAGGTATTCGCGCCCCTCCCCCAGCACCATTTCTTCCAAGCCTGGAAAATTTTGCCCCAAAAGAATTGCGTCGAGCCAAGAAGCATCAGATTTTTGTCACGTAAAAAAAAAACGTCAAAAACCCATCCTTCAAAGGGGTAGAACAGCGCAAAGGAGATCTTTTTTCAGCATCAACATTCCGGGAGGTTTACACATTCATTCTTCCAACTTGGTGTCTAGGATAAACGCAAAAAAGTTGGGCCGTGCCTAAAACAATGATAAACCAGCGGATAATGTAGGTTAAAAAACGTTTCCCTTCATAAACATCCCGGCGGACTGTTTTCCGCGCGTGTAGTTGCATGCCTTGTAAAAAAAGAATCTGTTGTGAACAGCACAAAAACGTGGAAATTTTCATGTTTTTGTAACATTGCAATTTCAGAATTTCTCTGAAATCTGCGCAATTACAATGGGCAGAAAAAAACGTCACTGAAACATTGTTATTTGCATGGAATTGTAACATGTCCATATTTTTTGGGCCCTGAAAATGGGGTTCGTTTTTTGAGCCGTTTTTCGTTTCGCTGTGGTATCGGCTGCATTTTCATCGCACTTTTTGTCAAGTGCGAAGTATGTACCGAAGCAGTCCACTCCGTAGCAGTTTGAACACGAGTTACATCACAAGTTTGGACATGTGTGAAGTATGTACCGAAACAGTCAAATCCAAAGCACCTTGAACACGAGCTACATCACAGGTTTGGACAGTATGTGAAGTATGTACCGAATCAGTCCATTCCAAAGCACTTTGAACACGAGTTACATCACAGGTTTGGACATGTGTGAAGTATGTACCGAAGCAGTCCATTCCGTAGCACCTGGAACACTAGTTACATCACAGGTTTGGACGTGTGTGAAGTATGTACCTAAGCAGTCCATTCCGTAGCACTGTGAACACTAGTTACATTACAGGTTTGGACATTTGAAAATGAGCCATTTTACACGTACGGTTTCCAGTCCGTTAGCACAAACATGAATAGATTATCTACCAACTTAGTTCTCAGGATGTAGGCAAGCCCCAACATATATTCTCTCAAATGGTGGTTTACCATGGTACAATCTGCAAAAAATCAACCAAAAAACACATCCAGGTGGAATCACTGGAATCAGCGGATGGTCCTCTACCACCAAACCAACGGGCATTGCCGTATTTCCATGGAATATTTTTCATGTTTTTTTTTCTATGTTCAAGTCAAAAATTGCCATCAAAACCAAACAGAATCCCGAGTTTCCAGTTTTGGCCGAAAATCTTTGATTGATTTCTATGCCCACTGTTGACCTCAAAAAAAGCCACGAAAAATCATAACTAACTATCAACAACAATTCAACAAACATACAAGTTGAATTCCAACAAAAAAAATCTTCGTTGACCTTTGAAAAGTGAAATATTCGTAAAACACGATAATTAGGACAACACAAAAACCATGCGTGCTTGCCGATTTCTTTTGTTTTTTGTTGGGCAACAAACAATTCACAAAAAACAAAACAAATTGCCAAATAGAGAGTTGAATCGAAAATTCACCTTTTTCCAAGATGGATACGGTAAAACAAGCCATGATGAATCACAGTCGTAGCAAAAAAAAACTCTCCCTTTTTTGCTGTCCCTGGTGGTGGCACGGCACAATCCACGTCCAGGCGCGGTGTTTTGACTACTGCGACTTGAGTGCTTCAAGGCAGTCAACTCAGAGGATCAAGTACTTGGAGGATCACCACACTTAGAATCGTGGTTAGTTAACGAGGTTACAAGCCATAGTTCTCGAGTACCCAAGTATTTGCCGTTTGCTATTAACATGATAAGCAGCAAGGATATAACAGAGGTTTCATACAAGGTTCACATCTTAGGAAAAGGCTCAAGTTCGATGTGAGCAGTTATAACTCGATTACGAACCATGGTTACCATGGTTATTCACCACTTACTAAATGGGATGATTCTTGGCTCCCAAATCGCAGAAATCGGGTGCGAAACGCGCTGTTTCAACCACTCCTACAGGACGCTGCGTTTAAGCCAACGTGGACAAAATGTAACATCAGAAGTCACTGGGATAATAGGATGATGATGAAAATGAAGATAAAGACGAAGATGATGATGCTGAAAATAAACATTCATATTTCTGATGATTGTCACATACTTCGCTGGTCAAAGTCTTCCATTCCCCATGAAATGTCGGATAAAATAAGGCCTCCCTTTTCACCACTTTTTTCGTTAAAAAACTCTTAAACATTAGCCGATTTTCCGCCCAAATGAAATAATATTTCACCAACCGGGGTTTTTCCTGAAATGAGGGGATTTCCCGAAACCTTACCTTTTGGGTTTTTTAGGTCGTGTGACGTCGCGGAACTTTTTTGACCATCACAAAACTGTCTGAAGGCATTCACCACCAGGACCTGAGATCTCTGAACGAGGAAAATAATGTCTTGACTTCAAATGCTGTCAGATTCTTTGTCGTTGTTGTTGTTGTTGTTGGCTTCAATTGGTGACTTTTTTTTCCTGTGTCGGTTGATGTTCAACACCAATGTGTTGACTTCAGTTGCCGGACCAACATCTTTGTGGAGGAAATGAAGCAGACCCCTCTGAGCGAAGAAACAAAACTTCTTCGATATTTTCGGATCTTTCTCGCAATCTTGAAATCATAACTGGTTGGTGGTTTCAACCCAGCTGAAAAATAGTCAAAATGGGTATCTTCCCCAATTCTCGGGGTGAGAAAACAAAACATGTTTGAAACCACCACCTAGTCATAGGTCTTGACCACCAGTTGAAATGAGCCAACAACAAATGAGCCATGAAAAAACCCACAGCAAAGTGCACTCGCACAGCATCCTGCTCTCAATAAAAGCAGGTGAGCCACACAAAAAAACGATCTTACTTTCGATGTTTGTTTCATAGGGATCCTTATTTCATAGGTTTATGACAGAATCCCCAGATAACTGGCTAGTATTTCCATTCCCTCCGTACCTAAATATCTCTTAGAGACGCTAGTTGGTGGGTTTCATAGCCCAGCCGCGGAACAAAATTGGAACAAAATTTCCATCCCATCTTCTCCCCCAAAAAACCAACACTTTTTGATGGTTGAAAAAAAGCAACATGATTCCGCAAATGGTGGTTTAATTGGCGATTTACCTTGGGTCGGATCCTTAAACAAATCACCATCAAACCAATATGAACAAGCATTTCCTCCACAAATTCTGGTGCTACAGAATCAATCACCTTGGTTTCAAGGTGTGACTTTAACCGAAACGCCAGGTGCTTTTCACAAAACAAGTTGCCTTAGTAACAAAACCCAGAGAGTGATGGTGAAACAAAAATCATGAACAGGTTGCATGAGTCCATGATACATATAAGATGGGCCCCGAGCCGATCGTTATGAATAGTTTTTTTTTTTTAAAATAACCCCTATAGATGACCGTATAATTGGGTTTCAATGGGGTTTCAAAAAAACCTACTTATAAGGGTTGTTAAACCTCCATTCATAGCTGGTGGGTTGCCAACTCACTTAGTACCTGGTTTGGTGAAGTTTTCTGGTGATCTCTTTTAATGGCACCTTATGACACACCCAAAAGGAAAGGCGGATCGTCTTCCAACCCATCCATGGCTTCAGGTGCGAAATGTTAGTATCAGAGAGGGTAATCTTTTTGTATTAAGGTAGTTGGGTATATGATATATGAAATATTTTGTATAGAGGTACAGTATACCCCAAAACTACCCAATAAACTCAGGGGAGGGCAATCTTCCGATGTCGGATTTGGGTAGTTTGCTTGGTCGTCTGAGAAATAGCCTAACTAACCTGGAGTTTTTCTCGCGAGACACTGCTAAGGTGATTGTTGGAGATAAGCAGCATGAATGCTTCTTGGCCAAGTTTTCTGGAATTGTGGAACCGATTGAATTTGAAACATTGTCCCAACAATTCTCCCAACATTCAATCTGTTCCACAATTCAAACAACATTGGGTGTTAGATGTTGGATAATTGGCTAGTGTTTGATAATTGGCTAGTGTTCATGTTTTCATTATCCCAACATCTGGGCAAAGGTGAAAAGTTTCTGGTTTTTTCGGGGTGAGGGTGGATTCCCCTTACCAAACCACCACCATTTTGAGGGAATTCCCCGGGGTTGGAACTGGTAGGGAGTGAAATTTGCCCAGCAAGATTTTGTGAGTATTCATGTGGGTTTGGGTCGCTCAACTGATTACTGAAAACTCAGGGCTGTCCAAGTGGGCACAAAACTGAGTCACAACTCATCTTCACAACCTCCACCCTTTCATCCAAGAAATCTCAACTGGAGCGCTTCCACCACCACCCTTGGTCCCCTTTTTTTCTTAAAACCGCGCAACGTCGTCTTTTTTTTTGGTACACCAACACACATTGCAGACCAAAATTCATGCAGTGTGCATCTCAAAGGCTGAAAGGCCCCCATAAAAAGATAGAAAGAATGGGATGAATTTTCAGGCAACGGCGTCCATCCATACAAAACACTGGGAGATTTTGAGCGACTCTTCGGTGGTTGGAAAAGATAAAACATATTCTTTCATATTCTCCCTTAACTGGTGGTGAACCATGGTGATGAATCCCATGGTAGAAAAGGCAAACATCACCTTGAACATACAACAAAAACACTGAATCCATTTGATCTTCTTAGATTTACATGTAAGATGCAAAAGGAAAAAGTGACCCAAACATCTTCTCCCTTCGCTGGTGGTGACGGCCATGGTGATGAAGCCCATGAGATCGAATCCATAAAAATTCGACATCAAAACAAATCCAAGTCTTCGAGGATCCCAACAAAAAACCATCCCATTTTCCGCAAAAACCGGTGAAACATCTCAGCGCATGTGTTGAAAAAATCATGGGTCCCTGTCATTCTGTAACATTTAAAGTTCTTTTTGTTTGGCATGCGTATTTTTTCTTTGGTATGTGTTATTTACAACACAAATATACCACACCATGTGTGGAATTGCTTTACCTAAAGAATTTGAAGCAACCAACAAGGGTCCCAATTGAACACTTGCTGATTTCTTTTCCGCAAAACGCAAAAAAATCCTCTACGGTTGGGGGATTCAAATTCTGAAACCCATCCGGAGGATCATCTACCGGTTGGACTTGCGCTCCGCTTTTCTCACGAAAAAAAACGGCCCTACTTTCCATGAAATACTGCTTGGTTTATGAAGGGATCCTTTGGTTTACGAAATAATCACTATATATAACTGGGGTAGTATTTCCGTCCCCCTCAAAAAACCCTACAACAACCACCATGGGACCTTTTTTTCATTGCTCATGTTGCAGCAATGGCCATCCTAGGCTACGATCAGGTTTGTAGAGTTGGCAACATCTTTCCTGAACAAGGCGCGAGTTTGGCGTTTCTGGGCTTTTTGTGGTTCCAAAGTTGGCTGGGTATCATGAATTCATGGCTTGGTAGATACACATCTCAGTGTTTTTTTTTAAAAGGAAATAGTACTATAATAATGGTATATTATTGTAATCATCTATAATCCTAACACACCTGGGTAATATAACAACCTTTTACACAAATCATCTACCAAACCATGAGTGACCAAATTCTTACAATGGAAGCCACTGAGACTTTGGAGCTTTTTTGGCTGTGTGGAGATGAAACACATGAGGGTCAAAAGTCCCTAAAACTCCCTAAAACTAACAGTCCGCCCGTGAAAATAGGCCGGGCCCCAAAAGGAAACCCGTGTTCCAACCATCCATTTTCAGGTGCTTTTGCTGTTAGTTTCAGGCAGGGTTTATGGGGAATGGTCATCCCACCTTCAATGACAGGAATCCTTAAAATGGGTTTGCAAGAACCCACGGAAAAACAACCATGAATGAAGATGTGTCTTTCTCCTATTAAAAATGGGTGGATTTTCCAGCTAGCCATGCTCGTATACTGCAGGGTGTGGGATGAACATACCCCACATGGCCAAAATTTCTAGACATCGACACTTCACGATTATCATTGGAGATTGCTTGGAACAAACAATGACCCCAAGAAAAATCACGGGACCCAAGGGGTTAAACCTTGGCGAGGGAAATTTCAAGTCTTCGTTTTCCAGCAACAGTTACCAGGGCATTGTCTATCTCCTATCAATGTGGAAAGTCGGAGAGACACAAACACCTTCGAGTTAGTCGTTTCAACCCATCTGAAAATATAATTCCAATTGGATCATTTCCCAAATAGGGACGAACATTAAAAAAAATCAAACCATTGCCTAGTTATTGAAAGGTGATTTTGGCACATAAACTGTACATACCCTCTGGTAAACTGACTGGATCATTTCCCCTAGGTGGGGGTGAAATAAACACTATTCGAAACCACCAATGGTTGTTTCTGGGCCCCATAAAAGGTGGTAGGTAGCATATAGCCCCCCAGAAGGCAAGGACTATAAGTGGCGGTATATGAGTAGTATATACTGCCAATTGGGGGAATATATACCTGGATCTTCCAGATATGTAAAATTTCTGCCTTTTTGTAGGGTTTTTTCGGGTGAATTTCGGCACACATTTTACACACAAAAGTAAGATCCAGGTACAACCTACCACCTTTTACAGGAACCAAAAACAAACAACCATTGTACCAGGTGAAACTATCCGTTATGCAATGAACATGTCGGCCAGCCCAGAAAACGCTGGAACAGATCCACCATTTTCGGCCTGATTTTGTTGTGGCCAGTTTTTTTTTGGATCGGAAACAAGACACAAGAACTTAGATTTGCTTGTTTGGTGGTTGGAAAAAAATAGAACATATTCCGGAAATGGTGGCGAACAATGGTGATTTACCATGGTAGGAAGTAAACATCAGCTTAAAGGAACAAGAGAGAACCAAGGATCTCGTTCGTCTTGAAAGGACATGGCGTATATGAGCCAAAAGATGTTTCCCTCCTCGGTCAGGATATAAACTTCGGAAACAGTCGGTGGATCGTTGTGAGCTAACGCAAGCAACGGCAACAAACACCCTCGACATGAACATGAGCACCAAAAAAACCTTCTTGCTTTCCATTTTACTGGTGTTTAAAAAGGACCCTTATAATTTAGGTAGTATAATCCCCTATATACCAACAACCAGAGGCCTTTTTTGTTCATTGCTCACATGAATAAAATACTGATTGGTTGTGTACCACCTCCCAGTTACAGTGACCACCAGAATTACTTTTTTAATTGAGGTTCGGGGGTCCCAACCTAAACCTTCATTTACTATTTTTGCTGATTGGTTTTTTCCGGCATTTTCATGGTCATGGCCTTTTTTAGGACTAAGAATTCCTTTAAAACTTGAAATATACAACCCGAAAAAGCAAACATGACAATGGACAAATACAACCATTCATGACAATGAAGACGTGTATTTTTTTCCTCTTAAACCTGATGATCTTCCAACTAGTCATCTTAGTTTGTAGGTGGGTAGCGTCCGGTAGTACTTTAGATGCCCTTCATGCCCCCTCGTCGCACCAAGTCGTTAACACACCACATGGATCTGCATTTATATGATGCTTGGAAAAAAAATCAATTTCAGATGTCTTAGGACTAGTTAATTTGGGGTATACTCCAGTGTATCCTGTGTCATTTGCAGGAAGTATATCTTCCCAAAACGGGTGGTGAAAAAAATTGGACCAAAATTTCCATCCCATCTTCTCCCCCCAAAAAAACCAACAACACCTTCTTTCATTTTGCTTAAGGTGGTTGAACAAAAACAACAAGAGGTTTTTCCCCGAAGGGTGGTTTTTCATTGGCGATGATTTACCATGGGATCGAATCCGTAAAACATCATCGAAACAAATCCAAGGTGTAGGACAGATCCTGAGTCATGGGCAAACTATTGACTAGACATCCCTTGATTATAACCCAGCTCGTTTTTTTTCAAGGTGCCCCCCCCCCAACCAAAACAGCAGGCAAAAACGGGTGAATTGGTCACTAAATTGATCTTTGAACAGGTCAGAAGTTATAACTTACCTGACTCATTCTAGTAACAAAACTTATGTACTTCAAAGACCCTCCGAAATTAAACATAGATACTCGCAATGATGTTTTGGAAAAGGGAACCCTCCTTGGAAAAGGGAACCCCCTTTTGATAATATGGTAATTTATGTAATTTTATGTATCCCTATAGAGTAAATTTCAGGCGAGTACTTCCAGTGGTGATGATCCTTTTTTTGGCACGATTCGGGGGAAATCGAAGTCTCCTGTCCATGACATAGTGGAAAAATGCGAAGACTGCTTGCAATCTGAATGAAATGATAAAGAAGCTACAGTCAGTAAAAGTTGCAAAAAACCCTGAGCTTTTCTTTTTCGTACCTCTGTTTGCGAAATCACCTTTCAGGTCATCTCTGTTTGATTTCGCTGTGCGGAAATAAACACTTTCAGAACCCGTGATTTTGGTCGTCATTTTGGTCGACCGAGTCTCATGAACCAAAAGAAGACTCCTTCTTCTCCATTTTTGCAGCCGGGACAGGACGTGTAATCCGGTGCGACCAAGATGGCTTCAGAGTAGTCCCTGAGTGGTGCTGAGATTCGGGCGTGGATTCCAGATTGAGTTGAGTTGTTGTTAATTTTGTGGGTGCTTTTCCGATCAAATTACAAAAGGACTTGTAGAATTCTGGCGTTTACACCACCAACCGAAAGCATATAATTATAAACTATATATATATAGATTCTACAATTCGACAATTGAGCTACGAAAAAAACCCTCCTACTTTCCATTATACTGGTTGGTTTATAGGGATCCTTATATTGGCTTATTAAAATCCCCATAAAATTGGGTAGTATAATCCCCTATACAACCTAAACAATCAGGTTTTTTTTTCATTGCTCAATTCCTTTTCAAAGAACCCCAAGCAAACAAAGAGTCTTGGGAAATTTCCACTGCCTTCACCCCGGGACGTACAACAAAAAGGAGCTTTCGAACCGACGATTTGCTGTTGAAACACTTCAATCAACCCCCGACCCTGAAAATCCACAAACATGGAAGCTGCAAATGCCTTTGAAAAAGGAAACCCGGAAAACACATCTAGAAAACCCCCCTTTCAAAATTTTCACGTTCCAATTTCTTTAACCAAAAAAACATGAAAACCACCGCAGTGTCCAGTCATGGATTTCCTAGTTGGTGGTTTCAACCCATTTGAAAAATATTAGTCAACATGGGAATCTTCCCCAAATAGGGATGAAACAAAAAATATTTGAAACCACCACCCAGATTTCCCTCCGACCTCTAATTTCGGAAGTTGGTGCAGTCATGCTTCGTGCGAAGACACATAGGCTTCGTGGCGTTGGTCCCGGGGACCGGTGGTAAAGTAGCCCTGGTCCATTTCGGCTGCTCAACACTTTTGACCTTAAAACGCCATGGTGAAAATGAAATGGATTCCATGGGGATCATCCTGGAACTCTTCCAAGAAGCATTTTTTATGCACACCACTGAAAACTCACATGTCCCCTAAAAAGGGACTATTTCAAACGGAAATACATCTTCCAACCATTGATTTTTGGGGGACATGTTAGTTTACTAAGGGGAGTATTTTTCATGATTTGGAGTCATCCAACTGAAACAAACCAACAAAAAAATATGGGTTGTTGAGGGAATTTACGACGGGTTTCATACATCCCTGGTGGTGCAAGATATCTTCCATCAACAGTATGAAGGGATCTTAGGGTTTTCCCCAGCTCTTGAAAAATCGCTCGTGAAATCTTGAAGGGTCACACATTGACATGATACTGTTGATGGTTCAGAAATCCGGCTAACCAGCTGGGATATACCTTGTAAATAATGTGATAGCCTATCAACTGCTGCAGGATTTCTGAACCATCAACCTTACTTTGATCAAATCATTTGGGACTAGCAATTCTGCGGAAATTTCAGCGCACTTGGATCTTTCTGAGTAGAAATGGAAAAACGTTGAACATCCCCGCATCAAGTCACGACCAAAAGAACACACAATTTCCCAAGCCCTTTTTTCAATCAAACACCCTATGGCTCAAAAGGATTCAACTATCATAAACCTGTCGGTAAACTAACATAGCAGGCTGGAAAATCCACCAACATTTGTTTAATGGCATTTATCCGGAAAAAATGGGGATTTTGCTTTTTCAAATGGCGATTTGTTAGTTTACCAGACCCATAGGATCCACGGGACGAACGGTATATTTACCGATCCATAAATTGTTGATTTTTATGGTTTTCATGGCGCAGCACTTAAACTGGTTGGTGGTTTTTCAGCAGCCCACTTGAAAAAAACATGCTCGTCAATTCGGATCATTTCCCCAATTTTCGGGGTGAAAATAAAAAATATTTGAAACCACCACCTAGTTAAAGGTCCCCCCCAGTACTAAAGGTTGAGCACTTTTAGTTCGAGTTACATTTGTGTAACTCAAAAGGGGGGCTGTTTGGGTTACAACAGGGGTCATTAAACTACCAACCCAAACAGTGAGAACAATGCACTATTCAGGGGAAATCCTTCAAAATCACCATCCAAAAAATACACCTCTTCATATTTTGTGAAAGCTGTGCCAAAAAAATCCTTGAACAGAAACTACCATCACACCTGTAGTTATAAGAGGACCTGATATAAGAGGACTCCATGTATAAGGTCATAATAAGGCCATTTATGGTTATACCGACCCACTCATAAGGATATTTAAGAAGTAGGGGGCCCAATGACCTGGCCAACTTATAATATTTCACCAACCTAAATTTCCAGAAAAGAAAGTGACTTCCCTTACTAAGCTACCATGGTTTGACCAGAATGATCCCCAAAATTGGTGTTGCCAAGGAGTCACGAAGGCTTCACGTGTCATTGCATGGTAGGCACTCAAACTTCCTGGCCTCGGGTGGAAGCGCCAGGAACTCGGTGAACCGTCGGGTGGAGTCGGGGTGCCTTGTCAATCCTTGTTGTGCCTTGTTCGTTGGAACTGTTGTTGTTGTTGTTGTTGTTGTTGTTGTTGTTGTTGTTGTTGTTGTTGTTGTTGTTGTTGTTGCGGCGTTTCCTTCTTTATTATGTTTCTTATTCGATTTTTTTGAAGGGCACCCCAACAAATTTTAAAGAATAAAAAAACGAAGCTTTCTTTTCCAGATTCCTCCAATTAAGATTCAAACAAAAACGTCCATATCTTTTTTGGAACAAAAAAAGGTCTTTGAGTATCTATGCAAGGTGGGCCCCTACGATCGTTATAAATGGAGTTATGGGGCCCCTTATGGATGGCCGAAAATAGATGGGTTTGCCTGCGGTTATTCCACCCCCAAAATCAGCGGACTTATGGGCCCCTACTTATAACTGGTTTTGGGGGCCTACCTTGTAACCATTTGACATGTGAGACTTGAGGCAACCAACTCCATGATGTCAAAAACACGTTTGGTGGACTACGGAGAAGGGGCAAAGATTTGCCTTGCTGAATGGGAATGGAATATCTACCTACATCTGGCTCAAATTTCTGGGACATGTAGGTAAATATTCCAGTCCCATTCGGAGCATGTGGGTTTTAAACATGCGCGTGGATGGACACCACTAGACACGTTTGACCCTGAAAACTGCTGCTGCCGCCTTTTTTGGAGATACTTCGCCCAGACTTCCCTTTTTGATGCTCACTTTGCTGTTAGTTTCAGGGACAAACTTGCTCTTACTTGGAGGATCATCCCATTTAGTAAGTGGTTAATAACCATGGTTAGTTTTTGTCCCCTAATTCAGGATAGGGTTGTGGGACGGCCTATAAACGGGGGTGATCCTAACTACTTGCCATCCAACCCCTGGAAGCTTCGGTTTCCTCCGAAACTTCCGCCCCTTCCCGAAACACTATGACCTCATGAGCCCTTCGAAAATCACCACGCTTTCATGGGATATCCTTAAATTGACATCCGAAAAAAATGGTGCGGAAAGCCCGCCAAGTCGCGAAAGAAGGGTCGCTGTACTGATATTCAGGCTCATATCAATTAAGACATTCTTGTCCGTATCTTTCACCTCGGGTGCGACAAGAATACGCATTGCTGCAAACTATGGCGAGTTTTCAGATACAAGTTTACCTGTTTAGGGTAGTCTTTAGTGGCTTGGGGAGGGGACTTGTTGCCACCATTTTCGTTGTTGGAATTTTCTTTACTTCCATTTAAGAACAAAACACCAACAATACCCCCTGTTCTACTTCCATTAAAGCAAAAACACCAACAATACCTCCCTGAAAACCCAACATGTCCACTGAAAATTGATGGTTGGAAGATGAAATTTCCTTTTAGGATGGCTTCCTGGCGGGTGCAATGTCAGTTTCAGGGAGGGTAAGATCACCAATCCCCAATTTATGTTCTCTCCCGCGTTGTTTCCTTGGTTTACACCCAGGCACAATCTGAAAAATGATGGTTTCTTTTGGCGGACCCAATTTCACTGGCTCGCTGCCATTGCATGGTTTGAAGTAAACATCGTAGATTTCTCCACCGGTGTAACCTTGAAAAAGGCCGCAGTGGGATTGCATTTTTGTTGGGTTTTTGTTGGTGCAGGATCTTATGCTTGGTTTTTTTGCGGATTTGAAGGTGATATTTACAAACCACCAATCCGGGACTTAGTTTTTGGGTGGGGGAAATAGAAACCAAAGCCAAACCCTCAACATATGTAATCAACGCTCTCTTTCCCAATGTCAAATGCTTATGGTGAAAATACAATGAAACATTGTCAGTACTTGGAGGATCATCCCAGGTATCGTAAATACGTAGTTAGTAACCCCCATTTATAAGCCACTTGGGGGAATCAAACCCACTTGGGGGACTTGCTAACCATGCTTATCAACCACTTGCAAGTCCTGGGATGATCCTCAGAGTAGCTTGTTCGGGGATGTATCACTTGTAATGTGTGCATGTATAGAGCATCTTGGGTTGATGACTATTCTTCAACTTGAATGGAGAAGTAGAAGGCTACACCCACGAAAACTAAAATGACAATGGAGAAACACCCAGCTTAGTAGGAGATACATCTTCAAATAGTTGGAAATTTCCAGTGTCATGTTGGTTTTCGGGGGTGTATCTGCTTTGGTTCTTAAACAACTGACGCCCCCTCAAACAAACAATCCAACTATGCCACTCTATCTCAGGGTGTGATGAAATTGTCTTGCCAAAGAAAGAAACGACAAATAATCCCATCCCATCATGTATGGGTTTCCAGAATTGAATAATCCCGATAGTTAGGGGGTAGTAAATCACTTGCATATGCAAATCAATCAAGCAGGCCGTTTTGTGTAGTGGCTAGGAACAGTGTTGGTTCTTTTTTTTCGTTTTTGCAACCCTTGTTCAGCGGTTTAACATGTTTTTTTCCTTCGGATCTTCACCACAGGTTTTTGTCCAAGAAAACGCGTGAAACCGAAACCTCACGGAAGTACCTGGCACCCTCAACTACCAGCTGCCACCCGCAAACATTGATACCAGGACCAAACGTAGGCAAATACCTGCAAACCATAGTGTACCATGTTTTAAGGCAACTGTGGCTGTTTTAGGGGTAAAGTTGATGGAAATTAACAGCAACTTGTTTTCCAGGTATACGATACATATGGGTATTCATGTCGTTTGGGTTTCGACGCAACCTACCTTGCAGGAACTTGCAGTTAGTTCCATGTCGGCCACTTGTGCCCAAGAAACTGCATGAAGTTTGCTTCGCTGGCCTTGAGACATTTGGTTTTTTCGGCTCCCAAAAGCTGTGCTATTTCTTAACTCGAGTTGTCTTTTGAAACCCAACCGCTTTTCACAAAAAAGGGCTGTTTTACAGGCTAATTCTCTAATTCCAACTTTGAACCCCAATTTTATGTTAGTGAAACATTCCAACACTGCTGGCTGGTCAACACAAAGGGCCCAAATGATATCCGCATGATGTCTTGAAAAACAAGGGTCAAAAACAACAATGGTTCAACACTTGCTTTGATTCTGGGGGCCACTGTGGAAAAAGATAGGCAGCCCGGGGATGGGATTCCTAGTCAAGGGAGCCACGAAATAGCAAGTCAACCCCCCCCAGAATCGCAATTCCACATGTTTCCCCGAATTTTTCGGGTGAAACACATTGCCGCTCAAAACTGGCGAAACATATTTCAGGCAGGCGTAATAAACCACCGGTCAACGGAGTTTCCTGGTTCCCTTACTAGGTGGTAGGTACCATATAATCCCCCACTTGGCAGTACATACCACTTAGAATATTGCCTATTGGGTGATTATATATCACCCGCCACCTATTAAGGGAACCAGAAACAGCTATTGAACCGGTAGAGACGTGCGAAGCTCTTCAACGTTGCTATGGGAAAAAGCATCCACCGAGTGGCTTGTCATTGCCGCCGCCGCCGCCGCCACCGCCACCGCAACCCATCAAGGAGACCGACCTTCGAAACCGCACGACTGACATCGTCCCACGAACCGTTGAAGCAACGAAACCTTTAGTTTTGGTGAAGATATGAATAGGGAAACATCCATTTTTGATGTTATATTTTTGGGAAATACATTGAAGTTTTTGTTCTTTTTTGGAGATTATAGACCAGGTGATCTCGTATGTTGATCGGATCTTGTCCCTGTATTGGTCCTGGAGGAGAACGACTCAGGAGAAAAATAGTTCAGCAGCCAGCAACTTTCCTGTGATTTCCTCGTGACCACAACACTTTGGATTCGTACGGATGAAAAATGGCCTGTGATCGCAAAAGCCAATTTTTTGGGCTGCTCTCAGATGCTAACTTTGCGTCGCAATCATCTAGAAAAGGTTTTGGAAAGATTTGATTGAAGGTGGTTTCAAGCCATCTGAAAAATATTAGTCAAAATGGGAATCTTCCCCAAATAGGGTTGAAAATAAGAAATATTTGAAACCACCACCTAGATTTGCGTGAAGGTAGATGCAGCTGCACCAAACTTTTAGATTGAAGGTGTCAAGTGGTTGGCACGGCTGCCATTTCAACATGAACGACGCGACATGACTTTAAAGGTCCAAGCAACATAACCACGCCAATCATGGCAAGTGCATGCGATAAAAACCTTCCCATGGCACCAATTCGGATGACTGCAACAAAAAGTGCTTGCGAAAAGCGGATCAAGCTTCAGCCGAAACACCACAAAAAAACCTGCCATGCAAGAAGGGTGGATCCTGCCAAAGTGGGCGGCCGGAAGTCACGGAAGTTTTTTTTTTGCGGGGGTTGTTATAACTCCACTTATTTCGGGGTGAAAACAACCTGAGTGAAACCCATTTATAGGGCACCCATAACCCTACTTATAACTAGTAAGTGCTCACTTTGTGTCCATCACCGTCCAGAAATTTTCACATGCAGCAAAGGTCTGCCAAGGGCCCTTATAAGTGACGACCAGAATCTACGAAACAAAACCAAAAGGCTCCAAAAATCTACCAAAAAAACAGAAGCACAAGCCCAAGACAACACATTTGTTTCGGGAAGATTTTGAACAACTCATCCAAAAAATCGTGAATTTAATATCATGGGAATCTAAGGGGGGACCCGCCCAATGCCACTCCACCAAGAAATAAGGCCTTATTAAGGGACTATTAACCATGGGTTTCCCTTAACCATTGGGGGGGTACCCTTAGGTTCCCATGATTACAACCAAATCGGATCATCATGATGTTCCGGCAAAATTCACCCCTCCCATCCTTTTCCGAAGGCTCCAGGTTTTCGCACACATCTCTCAAAGGGCGGGTGAACCTTGAGGAAAGATCCACATGTTGAGATGCAGATCGGTTTTTGGAAGATGATTGTAAAGAATCATGTTTACAAACATCCCTAGTTGGTGGTTGAACCAACCAAATTTGAAAAATATGCTCGTCAAATTGGATCACGAAACTCCAGGGATCCGGGATGAAAATATAAATATTTGAAACCACCACCTAGATCCTGTTGCAATTCAATAGTTACAAGATGGGCCCCGAGCCGATCGTTATAAATGGGAGTTATTCGGCCTGTAAGTGGCCGAAAATAGATGGCTTTCATTGGTGTTATATTCCACCCCGAAATCAGTGGAGTTATGGGCCCCCTACAAACATGTGGTAGGAGCCCACTTTGTAGGTAGGGATATTCAGTCCGCCTTCCGCCCGACCTTCTAAAAGTCGGAAATTTTCGGCCTTTTCTGGAACTGTGTTGGAGAAAAATCACCTACAAAGTGGGCTCAAAGTCACACAGTTATAATGGCCCATAACTCCACTGATTTTTGGGGTGAAGTTTCACCCCAGTGAAAGCCATCTATTTTCGGCCATTTATAGGAGGCCCCGCAACCTACATTTTTTGTAACGATCGGCTCCGGGCCCATCTAGCAGCCAAATTTCCAGCCGGTGATCCTTGCGGCTCAAAAAAAGATGTTCATCAACGAAATCTAACATGTAGATACCAAAAAATTATGGGCCTTGGAAAATGTATCTCCTTTCAAACATGGCGTCATTTTGGGTATCTATGTTTGATTTCAGGGTGGTACATCCACTTTTTTTGCAACACTTAGATACCCAAGATGTTACCAAACCATCATTTTTCCACCAGAGCTGCTTGGTACATCCACTTTCCAACATTTTTTTCTGGTGAAACACCACCAAGCAGCTCTCTTGGCGCAGCACACGCCGAAGCTTGCCTTTCATGGCCTCAAAAATTGACGATGAAAAGTACGACTGGGGAATATATTGGATGAGTGGTGGAATCTACCTAGATCTTCTAGATGTTGGTAAAATTTCTGCCTTCAAAGGTAGTTTTTTTTTGGTGAATTTCGGCACATATTTTACATACAATTTTGGAAGATCCCGGTAGACACAACAAACATATACAAAAATATTCATCCTATTTGAATAGTATCTTTGCACTTCTTCAACATATTTTATCAATGTTGTTCGGTTGTTGTTGTTGTTGTTGTTGTTGTTGTTGTTGTTGTTGTTGTTGTTGTTGTTGTTGTTGTTGTTGTTGTTGTTGTTGATCAACAGTATTACAAAACCAAAGGACCAGCGTATCAAAGGACAAAAACATAAAAACATACATGGAAACCATCGAACAGAATCAAACAAAATATGGGGAAAACCATCCCCCCTCAAACATTTCCCCAAAAATTGGCGAACTTCGCAGACCTAAAAAAAAGGCTTCGGCTGTCATATTCTTTCAATTCAAAAAACCATCCAAAAGTGAAAATATGTTTTTCGTGGCATTGTTTTGGGAATTTACGTCTGTCTATGCCCCCCCCCCCCAAAACCCCACCAAAATTCACCCAGGACAATTCAGGCCTCAACAAAAACAAATCAACCCAAACAATAGGATGATCAATTTTCCTTCATGGCCATCATCAAGTGCATCATTTTCCCCATGAATTCAGCTATTTGAGTCCCAATTGCTCCAGCTTTTTTGATGGCACTGATGCGTCCACCATCAGCATTCGCGGTGCCCTCAGGACAAATGCAAATCCGGAGGTTTTTGTTCTGGATGAGCAACGAGCTTCAGTTATTCTTCTGTTGTGAGTACAAGGAGGATGATCCCATGACTTGTGAGGGGTTAATAACCAGGATTAACAAGTCCAAGGACGTTTAGTTGTCACCAAACATTTCAGGGACCTAACGTGGACGAATCCGCACCTATGTAAGCTGTACTGATACAGGTTCAGGATTCCTGCATTTTTGGTATCTGAAACTTTTGGTGAATTGAGCTTCAGTTGTTTGTTTGTGAGTAGAAGTTTGTTGAGAAAACCCGGGCCCCAACAATGATGGGCCCTGAGATTCTATTGTGAAATGTTTAGTTCCAAAAAGAAACGCTATTTGGTAGTAGGCCATCCTAAATTATCCTAAACATATATTGGCAATAGGCAGTTTCAAAGGCTATGTTAGTTCCCAAGGCTATGTGATGAAATGTAGGGTATTCTCGCTGAAAAACAGCTTGCCTCTGAAAATAGGCTATCCTGGTATCCTGAAACGAAACAATCGAAGGACAAGTTTAGCAAATCCATTGTTTGCCATATCATATTTTCACCAGTTTACATATATGTATATATAAATTTTCAACCAAACCACCACTATTGAAAAAAAAACATCAACCAATGACCAAACATTTGAGAAATCAAATCACATTAACTTTGACAGTTGAGCAACGTGAAAGAAACTCGCGGATGACGTTCCATGATACTGATTGGTTCACCAAGGGATCCTTGTAATGGCTACTGATAGTCCCTATTTAACTGGGGTGGTATAATCCTGTATGTGCAACAAATAACAAGGATTTTGGTCACTGCTCAGTCGTTAGTTGAGTCAGCAATCTCAACAAAAATCTGAACCAACATTGGGTTCATCTTCCCCAAATATGCTAACACAAAGCAACTTGAGACCAATGTAAACCGATTTTCATTGCTTTAAAGATGTTGATATGATATCATTTGTGTGCCTTAAGGTGTTGAAGCTAAGGTTGATCACACAGGTTCTAGTGTTTGTGGAGTTGGATCTGTAATACAATATGAATAGTGTATGAGATAAGGCATTCCGTGCACGATTCATGCCTGATATAACATATAGTATCTATAGTGTTGTTATGGACTATCAACAATTTATAACAGTTTCACGTGTAGATCCACTTTCGAATAAGGGGCTAAGAAAGAAGAAACAATATAGAAATATGGGCGATGACCTTTGATTCCCGATTCACCAGCAGCATTGCTACGGCACATGTCGTGGTACCTTTCAGAGTGAGGATGTTTGTTTAACACTTCCCGAAAACTTCCCAAAAGGATAGTGGTGGATTTCTTTTCTTTGGCAAAAAATATTGATCTTTTCAAAAAATTGGATAGATAAAATCACTAATTGGGTGTTTCCTTAGAATGGTGGTACTCCCAAAACACCCCAAAATAATCATTTTTAGTCGGAAAACCCATGGTTGTTGGGTACCACCATTTTAGGAAGCTCCCATAATTTGATGGATCCAAAGGCAGTACCATCTCACTCTTTCAGGCCGTGCCTGTGGTTCATCCTCACTGTCATTACTGTCAGCACGACTTTCAGCCTTGACACTGATGGACTTGGCCTCAGAAAACCCGGCCCGTCAACCTATCCCCCCTCCCTAGAAATAAGGGTTTCATAAGTTCATAACGCCTTATTAAGGAAAACCAATGGTTAAAAACCCACCGAAAAAACCTTCTTACTTTCCATATAATACTGGTTGTTTCATAGGGATCCTGATAATGGTTTATCATAATCTGCTCATAAGTGAGTAGTATATATAATCCCCTATATACCCTAAACAACCAGGGGGCCTTTTTTCATTGCTCATATCATTCCATGGCTTTATTTCAATCTGACTCTGGCAACTCTCATCCACAGGATTTCAGTGGAGTTTCTTTGAACCTAACTGGGGATGTTGGGAGGTTATAAGATCACTAGATCATGATCCTCCTACCCTCCGGTAAACTAACATAGCGATGAAATATCCCCATTTTTAATAGGAAATACATCTTCAATCCGGGTCCATTTCCCATTGCTATGTTAAACATAGCTCCGAAGTTAAACAGTTCGCCCCTGAAAAATGGTGGTTGGAAGACGACCCTTTCCTATTGGGAGTTGGTAACTGTTCAGGGGAAAAAGGCTGTTAAACTTCGGGAAGGTATTAGATCATGATCCTCCTAACTATCCCCCAAAAAAAACTACCCCCACCAGCAACAAGGATGAAAGAAAACGGCATTTTTTTGCGGGACAATGGTGCCTTCACAAACCCCTGAACAAGCCATTATTTCTGGGTGGGGTAGTTTTGATGAGGGGAGGTGCGGGGCCATGATTGGTTCACCAACAAAAAACTTGGGGCAAAAAAAATCGTTCAAAATGTTTGTTAGGAGGAATTCAAATACATTTGTTTTTGGTAGCAAAGACCTAGAATTTGGGGTGAAAAAAACAAATTCTTTTCATATTTTGTTCCGGCTCTGTCATATGGGTCCAGACCGTTGAGGTTTCGTGAAATCTGTCTCCCTCCAAAACTCTTCATTTAGATTTTGGTGTCCACAGCCCCCCTCACCCTTGTATGGCCCAATCCCACAAAGGTTGCACAAGTTACACCCAGCAACAAAGCTGCGAAAATCCATCAACCACCAACCAGCAAACTGGAGTCCGATGCTGAAACTTGCCATGGCCTTCTAAGTCCCCTTACCACACTATTGAAGCAATCAGCCCACCAATTGTCCCATTGCTCCTCACACAAATGATACACCCCCGAAATTTAACATGGAACCTGAAAATAATGGTTTCCAACTGGACTTTCCTTTTCCAGGGACTTATTTTCAGGTTCCATATTAAAATTCGGGGGTGTACTATGAATTTTTGGGCATCCTTGCAACAAAAAACTCGCATCTTCCGGGTTTAAAATAGAATTATCCCGGCAAGAGACCCCAAACAGTGTAAAAACGAAATGCAATGAAGCGACATACATTCTATAAGGCAATCTCACATCACATTTCACCACATCACCACCACTACTACTCGTACTATTTGTAGGTTTGGAAAGCTATGTGGGCCCAAGGTCTCTTTGCCAAGAACCTGGCTGTTTCTGACCTGTTTCCGACCACTCTATGTGAGCAGCATGTGAAAGCACTGCATGTGTGAGCACACTATGTGTGAGCACTCTTTGTGTGAGCACTCTATGTGTGAGCACTCTATGTG
>DF239162.1:245615-291107 GCA_000507305.1 Breviolum minutum Mf 1.05b.01
CGAAAAGTACGAGAATTACCACGAAAAATGAACATCGAAGAAGTTGAAGAGCCGGAAACTATGAAAATTTACAGACAAAACCCGTTCACGCCGGTCTGAGCCACCCGAAAACTACGAAAATTCACAGACGAAACGAACATGCAAGCACGAAACCACGAAAATAGCGATGAAATCTGTGGTCCGCCACCTCGATCTAGCCACCCCGGCTTTTTACACTTACCGTAAGAACCCCAAGTGTTACCACACTGTTTGGGGAAAAACCGCCAAGGGTTGGCGCAAATGGTGCAACTGGTTGATGGCATCGCAGTTGCCAACGAATGACAATGGAAAAACAACCATGAATAAAGCTGTAACCTCCTGTTAAAAAAAATGTGTTGATTTTCCATTACCATCTTAGGTTTTCGGGGTAGTATGAGTAGTATCTTCCTTGACATCTTTCCTTTTTGCTTCCGTGAAAAAAAAACGAGTCCCCCTTGCTTCCAGAAAAAAAACAAAAAACCACTGATACACCACCAAGGATGATGATTATCCCATTATTTATAGGGTTTGAACCATCCCAGGTGGTTAGCCGGATTTTGTCCATCAACAGTATGGCAAGAATGGCGTCGATGGCAGAGCTCCTCGGATTTGCGTTTCTCAACGCCAAGGCCTTTCTTGTCCTCTCGCCTCTCACCCTGTTCCGAAAAAATGGTGTGGTTGGAAGGTTGGGACCCGATCTCGACTGAAAAAACAGCCAAGTCATCCGAGTTGCCAATAAAAATGAACAAATATTAAGGTAGAAGATGCAGTTTCGATGCAGAATAGGATGTAAATATGTAAATATATATTATTAAATATATATATATATATATGTAAACACTATATGATTCACATATGACACCGCCGTTGAAATCAATCATGGGGCCCATAACTCTCCATTGTTTTCTGGGTGAAATAACACCAGTTACCTTTTATATCCCATTACAATAAGGCCATCCTTGTGGGCCCTTCAAACTCCATCTTTTATAACTACTATAGGTGGTGGTTGAACCACCCATTTGAAAAATGTGATCGTCAAACTGGATCATTTTGCAGGAATCCGGATGAAAGTCAAAAATATTTGAATCCACCACCTAGTAATCCTTTCTACAAAAATTGGACAGATAAAACGATAAAATCACTACCCATAGGATCCATGCATGGGATGAACATGCAAAATATTTGAATCCACCACCTAAGGCTTTGGGGGCCCCATCCTTGACCGTATTTTTCCGTAGAAAAAAGTTGCGCCCGAACAGCCCGCACCTGCACGCACTCGGTGCGGCCATTCTTCAATCGACCCAAACCTTGACCTCAAAAACAAGGAGGGTCAGATGGAACATACCAATAAATTGACACCTTCATCTGAAAAAAACAAATTCAAGGCCAATGTGACTTAGCAATATTTTTGTTTAGTTTCAACTGGAAATGTTGGTTGTTTATCTTTTTGTTGGCTTTCAACTCAACTTTTTCTGACAGCATGTCAAAAAACGCCTGAGGGGAATCAAATTAAGTACTGTAGCATTCGCTGGTTCTTAGAGACACAGAAAGAAAATTGGACAAACAACAAATCTCTACAAACAAAATGTCGCTGTAACTGTTTCATGGATCTATCTAAAAAGTGCTTAAGCGATTCGAGAATAACATTGTACCCTAAGAATCCTGACCCCTCAATCCAGTGGCTATACAGGTTCATTCACCCCTCCATTGGAGGGTCCTTGGGGATTCTTAGGGTAACAAGCAAATCCATGTCGCACCTTCCGTCCAGCCGTACTTCATGAGGATTTTCTTGCCAATATCCGACTCAAAAGCCCTGGCGAAGGATTTCGGATAGAAGAATCTGCCAGAAACCCCAGGAATTTCAAGAGGGAATCAACTGGAACCATTAAAAACAAAAACAAACATAGAAATGACTATAGTTGGTGGTAGAAAACCCACCACTACCGGAGGCATTTTTGAACAAACCCATCTGCGCAGAAGTCGCAGGGACAAATGACAAATTTTTGAAACTGCATCAACGATAAGATGGGCGCCTACCAGTTTCAAAGTAGGATCCCATAACTCCATGTGTAGAGGTCAAATAACCCCAGTTACCCATTTATAGAAGTTATAACACCATTTATTGATAACTAGTAGGGCCCACTTTGTATGCGTACTAGAGTATCCATGGAAGTGATCGTAACCATCGTTCGTAAGTTGGTTTGTCTTACCTATTCACGGGACCTATCCAAGCTACCTACTTATATATCTTAGATTTATAGGGGTGAAATAATCCGTTTACTAAGCTGGTTGGTGGTTTTAACCCCTTTGAAAAATATTCGTCAAAATGGGTTCATCTTCCTCAAATAGGGGTAAAAACAAAACATATTTGAAACCACCACCCAGTAAGTTACTAAGTACCAGCAGGACATCTCAGTAGGTAAATATACAACATGAAAGCAAATTACGATAATTCCGGTGCCAAACATCGATTCGAAACAAACGTCTCCGCCTGGAGCTGCTCACACCGCTGCTCTGTGCCAAACGTTGTCGGTATTTACCTGGCAAAAAAAACGAAACTTCTCCAACGGATTTGCTTGTGGAAGATGCTTGGAAAAGCCAACGATGTAACAACAACAAAATGCTTAGGTTTGCCTAAGATGGTTGGAAAAAACACATATTCTCCCAAATTACCATCAAAACAAATCCAAGTTCGGGTAGACTTTCGGTAGACTTTCCGGGTATGAGCTTTGTTGCTCGTATGAAATTTGCCTCCAACTTTGCACTGAACAATTTTGATGAAATTTCCTTTGCTATTTTCAGAAGATATTTCTATTACTCGCTGTTTGTTTTAGGCTTCAGAGTATACTTTCTGTATCATTTGGCCTCTTTGTAACTCAGATATGATGACCATCCACTCAAAATCGCCGGCCATACTGGCCATGGCTGTCCTGCCGGTGCCCTGGGCGGCGGTTCTTCAGATGTGAACCAAAATCATGGTCTTACCAGAAGTTGTCTGGTAATGGCTGGTCAACCTACCCCCCCTAACATACTACCCTCAGGAAATAAAGGTTTAATAGCCGGCCTTATTAAGGGAAACCAATGGTTAGTAAGCCCTTAATAAGGCCTTAGTTCTGGGGGGAGTACCTTAGGGGGGTAGGTTGACTAGCCATGATCTGGTTTCTTTGGGTGAAAGTTGCCAAGGTTAAGGTCATCTAATACAAGGGTGTGGGGAAGATGAACTTGGCAACACCAATCAAACATGGGGTCATCCTTTTCCTACTGTTGATGGAAGAAATCCTGCACCAGTTGAGGTTGGTAGATCAACCCATTATTTACAAGGTTTCATACATCACAGGTGGTTGTTTCGGATTTCTTCCATCAACAGTAGTGAATGCTTGAGCAACCCCATCTTGAAAATATCAGTCAAAATTGGATCATCTATGCAGGCAAGGGTAAAAAAACATATTTGCAACCACCCTTCTAGTTTTTCACCAAATGTTTCAATGTGTGTGCTTTTTTTTGGCAAAGTAAAAACATCAGTGCCCTAAGAATCCTGACACCTCAAAAGTGGCTAGCAGGGGTGTACAGGTATATAATTGCTTAGCTTTCCAGACATCTAAAAATCGATGCTTTGGCCAATCAACTTGGATTTGCTTGTGGAAGATACTTGGAAAAAAGTCACCCAAAACATCTTCTCCCAAATGGTGGTGAAAAATGGTGATTTACCGTGATGGAATCCGTAAAAAAATCACCAACCAAATAACCAAAAGTAATCTATTTTGCTATGGCAGCTGGGTCCTGCCAAAACACTGATTCAAACCAGTGGATTTCATGAAGGTTGAAGATAGGGGAACTCCCTTCATTGAAAAAATCAATCATTAGGGTGTGGAATTATATAACTTTCTTTTTTCTGGGGGACTTATGTTTTGTTTTTCTATGGTTTCAATTGGAGGCAAATAGATTATTCACCCACTTAGTTCCCAGGGTTTTGGCAGCAAATGCACCATCCAATCTCCGCTATAAACTCATCTTCCGAAGCCCCCGAACAAAAAAACCCTTCATGGGAATTTATAGGAATTTAAGGGTTTATTAACAATCACTGTCCTTAAGGTGTTGGATTGGACAATTTGTCTCAACAATTCATCATGGAAAATTTCCAATGAACTTCACTAAGTGTTTTGTTGTCATCCTCCTTTGGTACACCCGCGAAAACTAACATTTTGAAGCTGAAAAAAGGCCCTCAAAGTAAAAGGAGAAACATCGACCCAAACCACCAATTTTTGTGGTTCCATTCGTGAGATATTTTTGGGAAGCACCCTCCACAAAACTGACAGCAAAAGCCCCTGAAAATGGGCCGGGCCGCAAAAGGAAACGATCGTCTTCCAACCATCAATTTTCAGGTACAAGCTTTTAAATCCCTTTAATGTCCACTAAAAAATGGCCAATTCATAAGGAAAGTAGTCTTCCAACCACACGCTAGTTTTTGTTTGGGGAGCAAATGTCTCGGCATCCACCCCTCATCGGCTGGACTGAGAAACCCTGCCTCACTCCGGCCGAACAGGCTGTCTCTACAGCTGAAAAAATAGCCAGAGAAAATGTTGCGGTAAAATTGTTGCCATTCCCAAATGCGCCGAATGTGTGGATTATTTACCTACATGAAAGGTGAAAAATGGCCACGTGAACAAGGGGAAATGTAGATACATATTCCATAAATGGAATCTGGATTGAAAAAACACCTTGAGAAGATGTGACAGTAACACAAAATCCATCCTACTGTTGATGGGAGAAATCCTGCACCACTTGGGATGTATAAACCCTGTGAACAAGGGGATAAACTACCTATCAACTGGTGCAGGATTTCTTCCATCAACAGCATCTCATTTAAATTCCAGCTGCTGCTTGGGTGTTTTTAAAGGGTTACAACTTGCCAAAAGAGCGGCAAATTTTCCTTGATCCTCCTCGGATACAAGGTTTTCGTTATCAAGTGATCCCCTCATAAACATCACAAAAAAGTGGACATGCTGCGTCGCAAACAAAAAAGTACTGGGATGTCCTGCTGCTACTTAAATGGATTATTTCACCCCTATATAAGCAGGTTAGATACGTCCCATAAATAGGTGAAATAAAGCAACCTACTATAACTTGTTACGATCACTTCAAGCCGAACACCCTAGTAGGTCGCCCAAAGAAAGGTTCACCCAGTTTTTCAAGGGCGCGACCTTTTTCCATCTGCACGTGGAGGGAGGTGAAGTGTGGTGAAGTGTGAAGTGTGAGGTCGTTCCATCAAAGAGGTCAACAAAAACACATCATCATAGTAGCCCTTACTGTTGATGGAAGAAATCCGGCTAAACAGTTGAGGTTGGTAGTTCATCCCAAAAATTAGTGGTCTTTTACATCCCAGGTGGTGCAGGATTTCTTCCATCAACAGTATAACCTGTAAAGCCTTTGTAAACAAATCTTTCTTCTTACTTGGATTTGTTCGATGTTTGGAAACAGTTCCAAAAGAATTCTCACAATTGGTGGTGAAAAACGGTGATTTACCATTGTAGAAAGTAAAAAATCACTTTAAACAAATCCATGCCCTAAAAAATTGACAGACCAAGAGAACCAATAAATGAATAAAATTTTTAGTTCGTTGGTGCTTCCAACCCAATTCAAACATATTCGTCGAAACGAATCATTTCCTCAGGGGCGAAAAAAAAAGGCAAATATATGAATCCACCATCTATGGTTTTGAAATCATCGGAATCTGAGGGTACTCCCGTACTCCCCATGCCACCCCCCCTGCCCTTCCCAGGAAATACCCGGCCTTATTGAGGGATTCTTATGGGATCATGGTGGTTAATAAACCGTTAGCCATTGGATTCACTCAACACTGCAGCTTCAGTTGATGGGAACCACCTGAGCAACGCTCAAAACCCGTGAATGACATTCCATTATACTCATTGGTTCATTGAGATCCTTATAGTGGTCTATAAGAATCTCCATATTACTGGGTAGTATTTCATTCCCTATATATACCCTGGAAGTCCAAGACCAAACAAAGAATGGTCGTTTGGATGATCCATGTAAGGGATTCCCGATCCTACCAGCTGGGGAAAAATTTGGTCGACTTGGACGTCCTGGGTATACACATCAAATCAACCAGGGGATTTTGGTCATTACTCACCTGCCAAAGGATCGACACCACACCTTCGAAATGGCATCACGGCAATACATGAGAAACGAAGGTCTTTTCCACCCCCGATATCGCAAGCAACAAAAAAACGGTTGTGTAACAGATTTGTTCCCCATAGGATCCATGTATGGTATATTTACCTACATGAAAACCATAAAGATCAACCACATGTAGGTAAATATACCATACATGGATCCTATGGGTTCTATTCAAGTCTTTTCCTCTTCAGAGGTGTAAAGCCTTCGTATAACCCTTCTAACCACCTCGCGACTGAGGCTAGCTACTCTTCGAACAGAGAAGCCAAGCTTTCGTGAATTCTCAATGCATGAAAATTCGTTTAAAGTTTTTGGGTCAATCATGAAGCAAACATTGCAGGTCAAGATGAAGTAGATTTCTTAAATGATTTCTTGACCCATCATGAAGAGATGTTTCACCCCGATGAAAACTGCAACTCTCCACATCTTTTGACTTTCAAATTCAAAAGTTATCGGCCGCTTCTCAAGTCACAACGTGCAAATTCATCCTGGTTGTTAGAAACATGTGTTTTTTCAGCAACTTCTCGGTTTTTTCTTATGAAGATCAGTTCCATCTATTCTTTTTGTGTGTGTTTTTTGATGGACAACATCTACCTATTAGGTGATTCACCACTGGACAAATTGTGTTGCTGATGTTCATTGGTGTTTCATGGAATTTCCATCTTGAATTCAAAAGTTGATCTTGTTGGATATTCATCATCTTGAGTGATGAAGGATTTTTGTCCAACAATATCATGTAGGGCATCTCATATTTCATCCTCTTGGAAACTGAACTTTTTTGTGAACCATCCTTGGCATGAGAAAAACAAGATCTAAATCTATGGTAGTCTATGGTAAGATTTTCCAGTCTCCTTTGCATGGAAATCAAACTCAGGACTTTGTGAAAGCGATGTTTTCCTACAACATCATTCTTGCCCTTGCTAGCTGGTTGAACCACCGATTCGAAAAACACGATTCGAAAAACACTATGTGCAGCCGTCATAAAAGGGAATCATGAAAACCCACCCCAAAGTTTACTACCAAAAAACCACAAAACAATCTCCAAAATCAAACATCCTTGAAGCAACCTATTCATGTTGTTTTGTTACTCCCAAAAACGCACATTTTGAACCTGAAAAAGGCCCCGAAATGGAAAAAGGAAAGGACAACGGGTCCAAACTATCAATTCTTGGCTTCCACGTTAGTTTTCTTTTTGGGGTGGGTATATATATATTGTCTTTTTCTTTCAGACTGTTGGCACCACAACAACCATCCCCCAGGTAATGAGGCATATCTTGGCTGTCCACATCTTACCGAAACATCATCATGAAAGCTTCTCTGCTTCGAATTGGAAGACGAACAAAAAACTGCTGAGTTTTGTAGTCATCTCGGTGGAGGAGAATACCAGTGACATGCACAAAAAAATAGTAGCATGGTACTGAACCTTGCATTTGCTCCCTAGTGATTTGTTGTTCTTGTTGCTGCTATTGTTGTTGGTGTTGTTTGCTGTTGTTTGCTTTTGGCCTTGTTCTAGCCAATCAAATCTGAATTTGGAACCACAACCCACTGAAAAGATGAAAAGGCAAAACAATGATGAACATCCATGGGGCCCCAACATTTCAGAAAAAAAGGTGCAACAGGTTGGGTCTGGCCCCCTCCCAGGATGCAATCGTGACCACAAAAACATCTTCTTTTTTACTTGGATTTGCTTCTTCAATTCATGGAAAAGACATCCCCCAAATGATGGTTTAATGGCAATTTACCATGGTTTAATCCATAAAAAATCACCATCAAAACAAATCCAAGAAATTTTCTTTCATAAAATGTGCTCCGTTTCTTTGTAACTTTACAGGGATAAACTCATTGTTACACTTTGGGGGGGGGTAACATCAGTAGGTAACTTTTGGGATCCGGAAGATCCCAAACTCACGGCAGGTAGACTTCCCCAACATGGAAGCTGTTATAGCTGGGAGGTGAAATTTCCAAACCCAAGTTATACGAAACAAGATGGGCCCCATTAACTCCACTTATATATAGGAGTGAAATTAACCAAAAGTCACCCATGAAAAATTTGCGGCCATTTTTTACAGGGCCCCATGGCTCCATTTATAACGATCTTAGGGGTCCCCCTGTGTAGTCTGTCAATGTTTTTTGTTACGCCAACGGTTCCAACAACGATTCCATAGGATCACTGGAATCTGATTGGTCCTCTACCACCAAAGTAACGGACATTGCCGCATTTCCATGGAATCTTTTCATTACGCAGGGAACTGTGGGACGTTCGGATCGCAGGCAGGATCTGCTATGAGAAGTTCATGGTGAGAATTTTGATGAAAAAAAACGTGGTACCTGGGAATGTGTACATGGAGTATTCGGGGAGTCATATCTGAGTCATTGACATCATACGTACGTATAATAGTATAAATCCAGATATATGTATGTATCTTGGCCATGTCAAAGAAGTATGTAGAATATCTTCAAACTGAAAAGGAACTTCAAATCCAAAACTCATCATTTTTTGTTGGAAGAACACTGATTCAAACATCATTTTTCTAAGTTATCTAGGTGGTTTCACCCTGGTTGAACAATAAGCTTGTCAACATTGGACATGTTCCCCAAGTAGGGATAAACATTTCCCAGCATATTTGAGCGACGAAAAAGAACCCCTTACTTTCCATTGTACATTTTTTAAATAGGGATCCTTATAATATCTTATAATGGCTTAGTATAATCCCCGCATAGGTAGTATGATCCCCGAAAAAAGGGGGTCCTTTTTGCTTTGCTCATTTGTTCAAGCAACGATTCACTTCACTACACTCCCAGTACGCACAGAGAAGATTCCGCCATGGCAAAACACCACTTTTTCCCTGGTAAATACTATCAAGTTGGGTGTTGTTCCATGAGCATATGTTGGTTTACTAGAGGGGAACTCCAATTTTTGTTTCTTGTCTGACAACGCGCCACGTCGTTTTTTGGTCTTGGCCCAGTTGAAACAACGACAGCAAATTCGGGGAAACAAACCGTAACTGGGATGTCCATGGTACTTAGTAGATGGATTGTAAGTAAGTATAATAATTCCTAAACCTCAAAAAAGTGGCATTTTGGGGAGGATTCCCGCACTAAACCACCAGCATTTGTGGTGACCGTCCATTAAATGATCGCTTGATGTAATTCGTTGCTCGGGCCACAGTTCGCCGAATCTACTGCCAGCCGTTGGCCACACAGAGTCGCGTCAAGGCCTCATGGAGTGGAAGAGGATTCGACAAATCTCTCAAATGTGAGTCGATACCATGATGAAAGGTGTATGTATATATATATATATATAGGAAATTGTATATATAATATTTGATAAATAAAACATGAGATATGAAATATTTGATATAATGATAATATTCGAAATATGAAATATAGAGGAGGGAATATGATATTTGCATGCACGATATACCTGATATCTGAAATATGATGGAACATGACAAACGATATCTTGTTCATGGTAAAGGCATCCTCCGAAAAACACCGGTTGACAAACGAAGTGACGTACCGACCCATTGGCGTACTGTTTTCTCTTGGGGATCTTTTCATGGGAAATCTAAGGGAGCCACCTCTCCTGAATGCCATCCCCCGCTGGTGAAATAGCTTGCCCGATCTTGCCCGAATACAAATTCTTTTAAGGACGATGGCGAAAAGAATTATTCCTTAATAAGGCCGTCCATTGTGGGGGAGTACCCTTGAATGATTTTTTGGGATCTCTTCAAATTTCAAGATATCTTTATCATACATCATCATACTGTGATACAGTTGATGTATCTGGCCAAAGTATAATATTTCACCAACCTAGATTTGCCTGAAATAATGGGATTTCCCTTCCTCAGCTACATTTTGGGGTGAGGTCATGTGAGGTCGCTATAATTTGACCAAATGCATCAGACACTGTTTCCGTGTTACTGACTAAAGTCGAGGTTGGTAGTTGAAACCACCCAAAACTCACCATAGGTTCGATAAATGCCAGGCGATTCGCCATCAACAGACCCTTCCTCACATGAGCCAAAAAAAAATCTCTTACTTTCCATGAAATACTGGTTGTTTAATAGAGGTCCTCATTTCATGGTTTATGGTATAATTGGGTAGTATTTCATCCCCTAGGCCCTATAAAGCCAATATACCCTAAACAGCCAGGCTTGTTTTCATTGCTCACATGATCACGGAATGGAACATGGCTTCAACCTTTGGAGAAAATGATTGATTTCAAGGGAACCATTTTCCAGTTCCATCATTTTTTCAGGAAGGGTAGATGTTGAAATGGTACAAGGAGTATCCTATAAAGATAGATATTACAGTACTCAACAGGACTATATACACTATATTTTCCTATATCCATAGCATCCATGTATGTTTTTTTTACCTACATTTACCACAAAAATCAACCTTTCACGCAGGTAAATATAGCATTCCCATGGATCCTATAGGATATATCATATTCCTATATATTCTATCTATATATGATATAAATCTGGGCGCATGTTCTTGACTTCGGAGGTAAAAAGGGGAACATGAAGTATCACTTCAGTCTATCTTTGTCCCACTGAGATAGTGGTTCAAATTATAAAATATTACATTGTTAACCTTCAAACAATTGAAACAACATATCAAACAATATGATTCGATATTAATCCTTGTCACTGGTATGCTCCGACAAAAACCGGTAGGGATCAGGACACATTATGAAATACTAAATTCCCCTCAAAATTTATCATCATCACAAATCAGCAAACCTGACTTTTCTGAACCAACAAAAGACGCAAAATTTGGGGGTTTCCAACAATAGTGGTACCCCGAAATGGATGGTTTGTAATGGAAAACCCTATTAAAATGGATGATTTGGGGGTACCACTATTTTCGGAAACATCCATTTGCCAAACAACTTCCACCCCCCCAACACCGACAGAATTCCCGTTGGCATCATCACACCCTTTGAGGCTCCAAGTGACGGGTAGTAACTCCATGTCAACCTTTCGATCTTCCTCGCCACGGAACGTATACGTAAAAGACCTTTTTGGGAAAGGCGAAAATAAATATCTTGGAAAATTTATGTAGGGCTTCTAATTTTCAAGTTTTAGAAGTCCGTCTATGCTGGTATCATCTTGTGTTAATTTATGAGTAGCTGCTCTTGAAGATTTGTTTGTTTTTTTTTTTTCGAAAGTCACCACTTCAAACTGTCAGGTCGACTTTAGTTTGAGTGGGGAATACACCATCCAATCATAAACGAAATGCTGGGTCATGTGAGTTTCCTTTTCGCATATATGTTGACTATCTATATATCTAAAAAAAACGCACCTCAGATACGAAGCAATGCAGTTTTTACATCTGCAAAAAAACACCACCTACCTGGGTGGTAAACCCTATGGAAGTGATCGTAACAATCGTGGTAGCACCCGTTGGTTTATGTCACCCATTTTACATAAGGGACGTATCCAAGCTACTTATGTAGGGGTGAAATAATCCATTTAAGTACCAGGACATCTTGAATCTTAGTACCAAATTCCTTCAAAATTTCGTTGATTTTTCTTGAAAATGCCACCAAGATAAAACCAAATAATCTTTTGATTCACCAGCTATGCACCAAAAAGCCCCACCCCAAAACAAACCAACGAAAAACCACGTCTTCGCAACACGTTTTAAACCACGTGTTCGATTCCCGGGTTGTTCGTCCTTGGTGACATACCTTTCAGCACCTGACAAACGGGGTTAGTTGAGGCCACCCATTCCCGAAAAACACAGCGCGATTTAAGATGACAGTCACCCGATCAATAGAATTCATCCAACATATGGATGTTTCCGAAAATAATGGTACCCCCAAATCATCCATGTTAATAGGGTGTTCCATTATAAACCATCCATTTTGGGGTACCCCTATTTTTGGAAACACCCATATTCATGATTCACTTTTAAAGTGTAAACCACACTGGTATGCATCCCTTGGGATACTTCAGTGTCTACATGGTTGCATTCTCAAAAAAGTTCATTGTACACATTCCTGTAACCTGAAACATCCATTTCTCATAAATGTTTGGCTATTAATTGGATGATTCCACATCTTACATAGGAAATGGTTGTTTGACCATACAGCATTTAGAATTGGTTGTTTCATGCTGTTTGGAGTTGCAGGTTGTCAACTTTATATCCAAATCGTTTCATATCAACATCCATGTCTTAGACCTCATGATTTGCAATTTATGAAGATTCCCAGCGCACATGTTGAAATAAACAGAGGAGTTTACTACACATAGATGTCTACCCCTTGAACGTGAACAACAAAAAAAAGGTTTGGTCATCAAAAGCCACCAAATAATTCAACAAAAACATGTTTGGCTAGTTGGTGGTTTCAACCCCTTTGAGCCAACATTGGAATCTTCCCCAAATAGCAGTGAAAATAAAACATATTCGAAACCACTACGTTGGTGGGTTTTTGTTATGAATCTTCTCTCCGGAAAACACTCATCGCATTTTCGTAAGCACATCCACCGTGGACCCCACGGTTCCTGCCTGAGCGAACCGATTTTTTCTCTGCCTTGTCAGAAGGTGAAATGAATTTTGGGACAACACATACACCCACAAAACTGGGTGCATTTTCAACCAAAAGACGAAGTTTTCCACCAACTGCCATTGTGGCTCCGAGGTTTTTATGGCAGTTGAAAAAGGCGTGAGAATCAAACGGTGTCGATTAGGAAGATGTTTTGAAGTTATCTGCCACCATGTCCCTCCCCAGCCAAAAAAAACTTTCGACTGAACTTGGGGCTGGATTTCCCCCCAAACTCAATTACCCTACCTTTTTGGTGGTATTACCAGTCTGCGTCGAGTCGCAATTTTGACTGAATTGAACCTTCTGGGAATAGGATAAAGTATGGATACCTCATGGATGAATTTATAGATTTAACTACACTCCCGAAGTTTAAGATAGCCCCTGAAAAAGGATGGTTGGAAGACAATCCTTTCCTTTTGGGAAGGTAACTTTTTAGCAGCTATGTTAAACTCCAGGTGCAGGTGGGTATGAATAGATTTTATTTCATAATAGAGATGTATCAAAATCAATCATTTTGGATTCATTATAGGAACATCTCTTGACAAATCTTTCGAACTCAACCCAACAAAAATTCAGTCCACCCATCCCATCATCATTCTTCCCAACCAAAAACGATTCGCCAAAAATATGGCCTCAGTTGCTTTGCCTCTATGTTTGCCACCCATCTGGCCCAGGCAACGTCAGATATTTGGCGAAGAAAATCGAGACATGGAGAGCACAACAACAACCAGCCAAAACATGTCCTGCTGGTACTTAATTCGATTGCTTCACCCCTATATAACCGATAGGATCCATGTATGGTATATTTACCTACATTTGGTTGATCTTTATGGTAAATACAGGTAACGTAAATGGGTGAAATAAACCAACTAACTAACTAGTTACGATCACATCCATGGACACCCTGGTAGGGCTATATAACCGGTCATGCTATTGAGGTACAAGTACCAAGCAGCAAAAAACAGGAAGTTAATTAATTGGTTGTGACAATTTCTACTAACACTTCTCTTGCCAGGTGCCTGGCAAAAATATGACCCTTGTGACCACTCTTGTTTCAGGGAGGTTCAAAAAACACAACAAACAAATCGAACCAACTTGGGGTAAGCAAAACCCAGCGAGTTGGGTGAAGAAAAACACCCCGACAAAAAACGCCATTTGCAAAAAGGAAGCCTAACGCGTTTCTTCGTCTTCCAAAGCACCATTTTTTCAGGGGGAAAAATGTCAGTTTTCGGGGGTAGTAAACTGTTAGAAAACCGCAGCCGTTTCGACTCCGAGTCGGTGAAGGGAAGATTCGCTGAAATGACGAAATGACGAACTTGCCTCAGGTGACGACCTGATACGACTGCGAATTAGGAGCCAACCAACTCATATAAGTTGGGTGCTGCTAAAACACCTCAAAACCGGTGGATATTTTTTCTAAAATTTCATCACATTATGCCTTATGCCACTATCGGAGTCATGGTTTTGACCTAAGTCGTGGTTTTTTCTGGGGCTGACAAAGAGCAAAATTTATGGCAGCCTTGTTGGATTCTTCCTTCCTTCTGCCATTCACCTGCGTTTTGCAGAGAGATTTCGCAAAGATCTCCGGGATGTTTGTGGCGAATCAACCAACCCTCCCCTAACGTACCCCCCTCAGAAATAAGAGTTTGATAGCCGGCCTTATTAAGGGAAGCCAATGGTTAAGCCAAGGCCTCATAAGGCCGGCAATGTCTGTAGGTTGACTAGCAATGATTTTTGAACCAACTCAATCGTTTTTCTTACAAATGCGAAGGTTTTGTGATGATATTTCACTACACTCCCTGAAACTAACACAGCTCCTGAAAATAGGCCATCTGAAAAAGGAATCAGAACAAATCAGAATGGCTACACCGATATCTCTCTTTTGTGAGCTTTTCAGAAATCTTTTTGTTTCACAGTTGCACATCAAAAAAACCCAAAACAACAAAATCCACATGAGCAACAGCAACAAAATCTGTGAATGACATTTCATGTCGAAATACTGATTGGTTCATTTGTCGGGATCCGTATTTCATTGCTTGTGATAATCCCTGTGTATAACTGTGTAGTATTTCATCCCCTGTATACAAAGAATAGCCACAAGTTTGAACACTGCTCATACTAGAAATTACACTGATTTTGTCTTCATACAGGATTTGCTATAAAACCTGTGAATGACATTCCATGAAGTACTGATTTGCTTATGATAATCCTTATATAACTGGCCATGGGTAGCATAGTCCACTATAAAATGCTATATATATATATATACCAAGGAACCCGGATCCCCAACTGATCCCTATCACTCACATCCGGTGCCACTCCTCCTTGGTATGTGGCTCTGGCACTTGCCATGGTTCCGGTGCTTTCATGTTAGGTGCACGGGGTGCCTCCGAAGGGAAAACAAAAACCCTTAGGATCCGTTGGGATGTATACCGTTGGCCCACCCGGTCATGGACCTCCTGAGGCTTGGCCTTTTGGTGTGACATTATATCTTTGATCAAACAATATCTGCTCAAGAGGGGGGTGACTGGATGTTGGGAGGTATTTTGAGAACTTTCGAATTTTGGCACATGATTTTTTTTGGCTTATCTCTTCAGAAACTTCTACGGATGGATGTTGGGCCTCGACGTTTTTGATATGTGGTTAGTCAATGGGGGGGGGTAAACCTTCTGCCATTTATAACTCGACCCATCACCCTACTTAGAGGACTCCCAGATAGGATATGTGGTGAAAATAAACTCCGTTGAAAAGGCATGAATGGACATGGATGGAAGGGGTCCTTCCAAAAGGGGACGAAGTTCCTAACCGTGGGAAAATGAAAACCACGTATCCGTCCTCCTGGGGCCCGATCCTCCAAGTGTGGGAAAAAAAAAGGTAGGAAGAAGGAAGGGTGGCAACATGATTGAACTGGATGCTTCCGAAAATAGTGGTACCCCCAAATCATCCATTTTAAAAATGGTTTTCCATTATAAACCATCCATGTTGGGGTATCACTATTCTTGGAATCACCCAAGTAGTAACCAGTAAAGCTGGAGATGATCTGGAGATGTTTTCCTCCCCCGAATATACACGAAGGTCACCCTGAGTTCACGGACCATTTTAAAAGGACATGAATCATCTGAACCAACCATCAATTTTCAGGTGACATGCTAATTTTCAGGGGGTTTCAATGGAAGTTTGGAGGATAATTAATTATTCACCTAGATTGGCACAAAATGCTTGAAACATTTTTGGTAGTAGAAAGTAAAAATCACCTTCAACAAACAAAAGCTCATCTAAAATAGTTTACTTTCACTCTTGGAAGGATTTCCGAAAATCCGGATGTGAGATGCCGACAAACGACAAGGAAAGCATCGGCGTTTTTCGTCAGGATGAAAAAACGCATGTGTTTCTTTCAAGGAATGGCTATCTTTTTCTTGTGTTTCCGTTTTGGATGGGAAAAGGGTAGAAATGCACATGGAATTCCAAAAAAACAGAGCAAATCAACAGCTGCCTACCACATCTAATATGATCATAAAACACATGTCACATAAACTCTCAGAAATTCCAATCTTTGCTATTAGATTTTCGTGGGGACATAGTCCCAACACTGTAGTCATGCTAAAGAAAAGGGCCTGACTTTGCGCGTAGCTTTTGGATGCCTCAGCTGGAACAAGTCTGCATTTTTGAGGTATCTGGGCAAAATGAACCTTGAAAATGATGAGCCTTGGAACATGTATCTCATCTCCTTTTCAAATATTCAATGGTTGTTTCTGGTTCCCCAAAAAAAAGGTGGGATAGGTAGCAAAAATAGCACCCAATTGACAAGAACTATAAGTGATGTATAGGTGGTATATATTGCCAATTGGGTGATTTTTTTGCTACCGATCCCACCTCTTAGGGGAACCAGAAACAACCATTGAATGACAATTAAGGGTTTTTTGGATCGCTATGATCCTGATCCGTGGAGTTGGAAAAATGGGCGCCGGAAGACGAGTTGAGTTTAGAAGCAGCAAACATGCTGAAGATTTTTTTGGGGGGTTTCTATGGGCCGGTTCTTTACAAAGTGGGCCCAAAAACCAGTGAAAAGGTAGGGGCCCATAACTCCATTTATACCGGTTATAATCCCAGTATTCCTCCTAAACTTTCGACCATTTATAGGGGCCCCATGTCACTCCATCTATAGCGATCGTATGGGCCCACAAATTGTAGAAATCGTTTCATGAGGTGATCTTAGCAATCCAAAGCATCGGGACCCAAACCACCAAGTACTTGGAGGATGGGCCCCCACTTGGGATACGTGGTCAGTTAAGGGGGTAAACCAAGCCATTTACAAGTACACCAACACCCTACACAAACCGTGGGCTACATAACCACGTATCCAAGTCATGGGGCCCGATCCTCCACGTAACCATTGGCTGTTCAAGCACCGTTCTGATCCCATCACATCCATCACTGTTACTGGGCTCAACCAACCGGTGTGGAACGTAATGGAATATCCCGGTTGTAGTCATCATCCTGGGATGAACAAGAACGGGGTGGACTGGATGGATTTCTGATAGCCCCACAAGATGGGCCCCGGAAAACCAGTTGTAAGTAAGGTCCCTTTGCACCATCGAGATGGAAAAAAAACTAAACATCACGCGGATTTGAAAAGGAAGTGTTCATGAGTCAAGATTATCTGATGCCCATGTCTGTCTCCAAAATCTTTCAAGGTCCCTAAAACAGTTGTCCGTTTTCTACGAAAAAAACAAGGATTTCAGTCGCAACTTTTTGGGGGTGGGGTCCCAGATGTTTTGAATCACAACATGATGGAGCGTGAAATAGAGATCCCCGGTCCGGTTGGGTTTGCTGGAGGTTTTGATGCCATAAAAATATGGCATAGGAAAGGTTATGTAAGCATGAAAAATCCCAGTAATCCTAGTTAAGAAACACAAAGACACCTGCTTCTTGAATCACCATTTCTTGATGAAACTGATCTCCTTCATGAGTTCCTATCCCAACAAAAATCTTTTCTGACAGAAAACAAAGTCCCACCCAATTGCGGCTGATCTTTCTAACACCCACTGCGTAGATATACCTGGTACCCTAAGCAACCAATTTTGAACGTATGGAAATGGTGAAACACCAATTTTACACAGAATGATTTGTAGTCATCCAACTGGAACAACCATTTGAAAGGCGATGTTTCGGGTACCAACTGTACATATATAATATATTTATATGTAAATAAAAAGAAATACATTTCATAATCAATCGCTTTTGCACAATACACCTTCGCCACAGACAGATCGACCAGAACAAACCATCTGGGCAAGTGACTATGATCATATACCTAAAAATTCCTAGACCTGAATTACGACAATTTCGGGGGATTCCATTACTAAACAACCATTTGGGGTGACCAACCGGCGGTTTGGCCCAAGGTACATCCAGCAGCAGTACTGCACGTGTAGCACCACTCGTAGCACCATCCAAGAGGCGCATCTGACAGGCCAATTTCGGTCTGAAGAACTGGAATTTGGATTCTTCGCCACCAAAGTCATGAAATTTCTGGAAGATGTTTGAACATCGGGAAGATTTTTTGTTCCCCAAACAGTGTGGGTAAAACGTGGGGTTCTTACGGAAGCTACGGTAATAGTAAAAGGCGGGGATCAGATGGGAGGTTGCGGTCAGGATTTGTGGATGTGCATTTTTCGTGGTGATTCTCGTGCATTTCGCTGATATGCGATGGTCTTGAACGGGTGTCGCGTGATAATTCTTGTGCTTTTCGGCTCTTCAACTTCTTCGACGCGCTTGTCGCAAAATGGATTTTATAAAGCTGGATGAAATGCCGTCCTCAAGAGGGAATTGGCGCATGCCTTGGTCATGGATAAATTCCAAAAAGTCTAGCATTAACATGCCAGAGGTGGAGAAAAAATGCCCTGCCAACCCTCTCTGACAGCACAAACCCTGCTGTGTGTGAAAGTACCCTGTTTTCACATTGCTGTATTTGGTTTCCGTTTCACCAGAAGTTCGCAAGTATGTGATTTGTTCGAGTCTCTCTTCCCTTTGGTAAACATTGGGGCTTAAAATCTCTAGATGTTTGCGGGCTGTGACTTTCTTCTTCGTACCCGCGGCAAGTGAACGTGAAAGAACTGCATACATGAACCGTGTTCCCCTACATAGCTTCTCAACAGAGGAGTGCGAGCAAGTACAGAACTGCATGATTCATGAGAATTTCAAAAATCTCCCACCAGTTGGAAATCCATTGCTTCTTCCACCATCGTGTCCAGAAAAGCTCGTTCTCAAATAAGGTTCTATCTTGCATGGATGTTTTCACTGCATGAGTCTTACATACATCATGACGTGCTGGGGGTTGAAAGTTGAATGGAAGCCAAGGAACATCATGGTGGTTGCCGACCACGTCCAAGCCAAACTGCGTGGCCTCTGTGGGTTGCCACTTGGCCTTGACGCAGCTGTCCGTGAGTTTCAGGTTCCGCCTCTGCATTGCGGGATCGATGGTCAGCATGCCTTTGATGAGGCATGCTTCGAGACCGATGCTGCCCTGCACGATGCCGCGAAATTGCGGGGCGTCATAGTAGATGACACCACCGCGGTCCTCCGCTCCTTCCAGAAGGCCCAGCTCCTGGGTTCAAAAAACAGGATCGACAGGCACCCCTGCACCTCCACGAATGACAGTGGATTATCTAGCAAAATTTGTTTTCAGGACCCCGCGTGCGCTGCAGGCATCATTGGAGGATATTTCTTAGGTACATACATACATTGAATCAACACGGAGATCTTTAGTGTACATGTATCAGTTTTGGGCCAACAGTTACAATACTTGGTGTCTTGCTAAAAGAAGAATGAATGTTAGAAGTGGAGATCCTGGTGAAGCAGATGCTGTTTTTGTAGTAATAACAAAGTCATCATCTGTGCATCAGAAGGAAGCTCAGGCTAAATATTTTGATTCTCATGGGATGGCTCATGAGGACAAGGAAACAAAAACATCAAGGACCGGGAACGTGTGGGACATGACTTACAGTCACAAGGAGTATTGAAGGAACAAAATGGAACGTGCAACTGACCCTCCATCAGCAATTCGTCCGAGGCGCTTCTGCAAGCTCCCGCGAGATGGTGGACCAACCGTCTGTGAGCTTTGTGCCATCAGGGTCTTCGCGGTCCGCAACAATGACAGTCGCGACGTCCGCTGGAAGGCTCTTGGTTGTGCTTGGTGAGCACAGCAGTGGCAGGCGGCTCAGAACGGCTGCTACACTCTGACCACTACGCTCCAAGAGTTCCTTCGGCGCACGTGAATTACCACACAATCCTGTCCGCAGCCTGCGATCTAAACCCGGCCTTTTAGTATTCCAGTAAGAACCCCAACTGTTGAACAGTCTGTTTGTGGAAAAAATCCAAAAAATGGATAAAATATATCAATCGCGCGGAAATCCTATACTTGGATTTGCATAAAATGCTGCGAAAAAGTACCAAAAAATCTTCTCCCAAATGGTGGCCAAAAATGGTACGATCTGTAAAGAATCGCCCCCAACAAAAACACATCCAAGAAAATAAGGATGTGCATAGAAAATTCTCTTCCCCAACAAGAAATTCGATCCTCAAAACTTGGAAACACCTTTTCAAGTTGGGGGACAACTTGATGCATCTCCAAGGTACCGTGGGTGGTACATACTTCGCTTGTTCCAATTCATCCACCTTCCGGCGCAAAATCGGATGATGACACCCACATTCCACACCCCTGAAAAAAAATAGGCCATCAAAAAAGGATGGCCGATCATCTTCTCCCAGCATACCCAAAACAATGCGGTAGTGCTAAACTTGCTTTTTTAGTTTCACGTTTCGGGTGAACTGTTCATAATCCAACTTTTTGGGGCTTGAATTTTGAACCAACCATTTCTACTAGCCCACCGACCCGGAAGGATGTGATGAAAATCTACGTACTTGGACTGCCGACAGAAATTCAATCAAAAACTCCAAACACATCGTGATTTTTGTCTGCAGAGATTTGTAAAAGTTTGAGGGATGTATCGGTGAATCATCTTCCTCCAAGATCTATAAATGAATCATCTCATGGCTGGTCCTTGCAGTGAACACGCATATCAAACACCAAAAAATCACTAAAAAGCTGCATAGGATTCACTTTCCGAACAAATTCCAGGGTGCTGAACACATTCAGCACGGAAGGCAGCATTCAAAACCAACAAGGCGGGCCCCTACTAGTTATAAATGGAGTTATAACCGATCCCCTATCAATGGCATTATAAATGGGTAACTGTGGTTATAACCGTTATAAGTGGAGTTATAACCCTACTTGTCACTGGTAGGGGTCCACTTTAAAGATATGACAAAAAAAAATAACATGATGGCGGAAAACTGCCCCTTGTCACGAAATAGATCGACTTTTTAGGCTACTGTACCCACAATCAACATCTATGGTTTCTATAAACCAACGATTGAAACCAACGACATGATGGGAAAATGAAAGCCTACACCCCGGAAGATGAACGGCTGGAACCTGAGAATATATACACCCCTGGAATTTCGGAACATCATCTGAACCTAACCATCAATTTTCAGGTTCGAGCTGTTAATCTTCGGGGGTGTATCTGAAATTTTCATTTTTAAAAAATCAACTCCTGACAACTATCCATGACAAGGTTAGATATCAACCTGTCCAACAAAACCAGCTTTCACTGCCTGGTATCGCCCGACCTAGTTGCTCATTTTGCTCATCATTTAGTATGGAAAATGAAAAACATGTCATATCTGTTAATATCTTGGCTTCACCCGCCACCCCAGATGCAATCGTCACCACCAGGATGACGGCTTCCATTTTTAGTCCCTAAACTACCCCTTTATTTGTTACTGGAATCCTAGGTGGGTGGGTAGATTCCCCAAAAAAACAGTCCCTAAAACTAACAGCAAACACCCCTGCAACTAGGCTGGAACAGCCCCGGCCAAGGAAATCCATCATCTTCCAACCCTTGGAAGCCTTCAGAGTAAACTTGCGCAAGTTTAGTTTCAGGGGAAGGTATATCTGATCTGGCCAAGGAAAATTATATTTCACCAACCGGGAGATTTCCCTGATATTTCGCGATATTAATCCCTTATTAAACTCACCACCATCTAATTTAAGTTGACCGTTCACCCGGTCGGTGTTCACGGTCGCCTTTTGAATTGCCCAGATCTGATGGCTTATTTCCGAATGGAGAGTTTCACCTTCACCGAATCTAAGTCGCTGACCCAGCCAGCCCGTCGATGCTCGGGTTTTCGCCAGCTGCCATCGGGACTCAGGCAAAAGGCCCAGGTGTTGGGGTCCATGGATTTTTGAAAAAACATCTTTAGGGGAAAGGTTTGATGGGGATGCAAACTTGTTATATCTTAAATGTTAGGAAACCTAGTTGGTGGTTTCAACCCATTTGAAAAAATATTCGTCAAATTGGATCATCTCCCCAGGTAAGGGTGAAAAGAATAAATATTTGAAACCACCACCTAGAAACACATCATTTTTCTATGTTCATCTTTAACCACCACTCACAAATTTGTGTCCTAATTTTTTTTATAGAAAAATGTCCCGGATTTCCTATTGAACATGGGGATATTCCAGCCAGCTATGTTAGTTTACCAAAGAGTAATCTTAGATTTGCTTCTTCCTCTTTCGGTGGCTGGAAAAAATCAAAAAATATCCTCCCAAATGGTGGTGAAACATGGTCATCCCATGGGATCCGAATCCGTTCACAAAAACACATATGAAATTCAACACATCCAAGACGTCATAAGGAAAACCCACTGATTTTGGGGTGGAAGAACTCCATTTATATCTTTATAAGGTTTGATACTTTGCAGCAAAGCTGGATGTGGATGTGGTTCAAAGCTGTTCAATGAGACGAGTCTGATGTCTTCCTTCAAGGCGTCGTCATCTACTTTTGTCTTGGAAACACATCTTCAAATGGGTCCGTTTTCCATTGCCATGTTAATTTTCGGGAGGGTAATTTCTCTGAAGTAAAATATCAAAGTCATGTGACCCGCTTTGAGGGAAAACACAGTCACTGTCCCATAAATTCATGTAACTGTAAATTCTTAAACTCTCATAAATTCACCTCCTTTGGCAACAAAAAACAAACATATTTTCATTGCAGCCAAAATAAATTTCTAGTTGGTGGTTACAACCCATTTGAAAAATATGCTCGTCAAATTGGATCATTTCCCCACAAATTTGCATGAACATAAAAAACATATTTGAAACCACCCTGGAAAACAGCCGTTGCTGTTAATCTCCATCAACTTGAAATCCCTAAGTACAGCAATCCAGTTTCCTTAGCAAAATGGTACATTTCTATGTTTTCCAGGCACCTTTCTTTTGTTTAGGAAGCATTTTGTTCCAAGGGGAAATGGTGGTGATCTACACCAACTTGACCTGTAAACGGTGTTTCTTGTCGCCAACTTTGGTCGCCCAAAATTTTCGATCGTGAAAAACGGGTGGAATTTTCCAACCCCGAAAAGACATCTCCATCTCCTGTCGAGATTTTTTAACGTCAACTTTAGGGGTTCCTGGACCTCACCACTGGGATGTCCATGGTACTTAGTAAATGGATTACAACCCCTTTATAAGTAGGTTGTAAGTCCCCTAAATAGGTTATACACCAACTTACTAACTAGTTACTAACTTCCATGGACACCCTAGCAGGTATGACTGGAGGATTGGGATCTCTAGGGTTGTTTTCTTTCTGTAAGTGCAGGAGACCGCCGGGACCATCGGATTGTTGCGCCATCCTCACGGCAAAAAACGTGGAGACGAACCGAAGGGTGTGTTCATTTTTGTACGTTGAAAATCCTGACGAACCGTTTTTTATATTCCAAAAAAAACAAAAATATATAGAACATGGGTAGGGATGTCATCCCTTATATGAAACAAACAACCAAACCAGCCAAGCAATCAATGCAATAACTTTCACAGATGTTTGTAGTCGAACTTGCAATGCAATGCATCTATGTAATACAAGCAATGCATTGTCTCACTGACCTATTCACCTAATCGATGATTTGATTGGCGGCGCTTCAAAAACTTCAATTCGACGAGAGTCGATTGAGCCGCGAATGAAATGTCTTCAGAGGTACAATCTTGGATGAACATCTTGAACTGATCATCCAGGCGTCATTATATGACACTAACCCACACAGCCACACAGGTGCTTTTTTTTATACGCAAAATCTTCCCATCAAATTTTTGAATAGTTCAATTGCCTTGTTAGATTCCCACAAAATATGGGTACTTTATTGGCATCATCTACTTTTCTACGAAATCTTCGCACATCCAAAACCCAACATTCAGGGAGCGAGGCCAGTCGTAACAAAAATGTCCTCCAAATCGATCTGAGAAGTTCCATCGGGTTGAAGAATTGCTTCTGATGGAGGTTCCCTGCATGCCAAGGCGTCCGTTTTGGAAAGTCATGGCGGGTATTTTTGTTTTTGTCGAAACAACCCACAACCCTAATTGGGGGACGAAAAGTAACCATGGTTATGCACCTAACTGGGATGATCCTCCAAGTAGAGGGGTCAATATATGGACACAAGGGAATATTCCTCAAAATTAGCATACATTTACATCAAGTTTGATCCCTCCAAAATGGAAAATCACCATTTCGAATTGGAAATACGTCTTCAAACGGTAGAGTTTTTGGGCGTGTATAATATCATCACATATCACCACATATCATATCATCACACATTACCACATATCATATCATATCATATCATATCACATACATCAAATATCATATCATATCATATACATCAAATATCAAACATCATATCATATCCACCTGCTGATCCCTCCCAAAATGGGTCCAAAATCTAATGACCCCTGTCAAAAAAAACCGTGAAACAACTTGAGCCACGCAAAAAAACCGGCCTTACTTTCCATTACACTGGTTGTTCAACAGGGATCCTTAAAATGGCTTATTATAACCCCCACAAAAACATCACATAAAATTGTAACTGGATAGTAAAATCCCCTATAAACCCTAAACAACCAGGGCCATTTTGTTCCGTGGCTCACTTGAAATCACCTCATAACATCCCTGCGCACCTCAAACTCAGAAGTTGTGCCAATCTTTCCGACACATCCTGAGGAGCAAAATGCGATTGGGGAGGGCCATCAACTTAGATTTGCGACTCGTCGATGCTTGGAACAAAATAACAAATATTCTTCCCAATGGTGGTGGTTGAATGGTGATGAATCCCATGGTAGAATCCGCAAAAAACCACCATCAAAACAAGCAAAAGTCAATGAACTTCACAGATGTCATTTTGGTTGTTCTTGTAAAACGAGATCATCTGATATTGCCATTTACAGCAAAAAACTGCCCATGTTTTCAATGAACTATCAAAGAATTCACCAATCTGAAGATGACATGGTGAACTGAAACCAATACACTTTAACATGCAACCCAAACCTGAAGCAACAGGTCGCTTGAAAAAAAACACCTTTACTGTACCTTGGGTTCATCCTGCACAGGATGCTGGCTCGTCACCGACCGACTCATTTCCCCCTGGAATGCTGGATACTTGGAGGATCATCCCAGGACTTGTAAGTGGTTAGTAACCATAGTTTTCGTCCCCAACCGTAGGGTTGTGGGACCCCTTCCAAATGGCTTATAAATGGGGGGTAACAAAACCACTTACGATACCTGGCATGATTCTCCAAGTGGGTGGTAGATCCAACCTGTATACAGTTTTTTACGTGGCAAATAAAGGTATATAGAGATTCCATACCAAAAATATCTAAAATTGAAAAATCCCAGCGGGTCACCATTACTGTGAAGGGGCACAAACCAAATAAAGCTGTTTTGGAACCCAAAACCATCTGATCTGGCCAAATTATATCATTTTCACCAACCTAGGATTTCCCTTCCAAAAAGCTACATTTTGGAGTGAGGTCGTGTGAGGTCGTTATAATTGGACCAGATCTGATCCAATTTAAACCTCTGAGCACCCCGAGCAACATCGGGTCCTCCTGCTTTGGCTGCTGCTGCAGCAGCCTTCGACAGAATCCACGTAGAACATTGGCATCTTCTACTTGGAGGATGGGCCCCCCACTTGGGATACGTGGTTAGTAGACGGGGATAAACCTTCCGCCTTTAAAAACCACACCAGCACCAGATCCTTAGGGGACTGCCGGGTTTTGTGATAAATTCACCCCCTTTTTGGAAGGGGAACAACCCTAGTTAGTAGACGAAAGACTTCCGAACCATGGGTCAATTGAGTTCCATATGACCGAAGTCTTCAAATTGGTCACCCCCAAAATCTGTCTTCAACCACGGTGCGCCAGGTGATGTTGGAGACAATAGACTATGCAAATTGGGGGGTTAAAAAATGAACGCCTAATTTTCTGGGCACCATGAAATACCTACAATTCCCAGTTACCCATTGATAAGGCAATCTTTATAAGATTTTAAATAGCAACCCACCCCGACCATCTGATCTTTCAACGAACCCTTCACCAATATCAACTTTTTGAACTTCAACCCTAAGTGGCGAAGCTTCCACCTGGAACGGATCCAAAGCTAAGCAGATTTTGGAAATGGATGGTGGTCAAATCACCACTTTTCATGTAAAGATTTGGGGGGATCATCATCATCACTACACCATCACCATCACCACCATCATCATCATCATCATCATCATCATCATCATCCGATTCATAGCCCACCATCTATTTCAATGGATGTCCCTCAGCTTCCAGCAACCTATCTATTTTTCTTGGATTTGCATGTTCGCGGCCGGGAAAAAGTTCCAGACAAACTGTCCCAACTGGTGAACAATGGTGATGAATCCCATGGGATCGAATCCGTAAAAACATCACCATCAAAACAAATCCAAGAAAATCAGTGAAATCCACTTATTTGGGTGAAATAACCCCAGTGAAACCCATTTATTTTCAGGTCATTTAAAGGGGCTCCACAACTTTATCTCGCCAAATTACAATATTTCACACTTGTTTGGGCTATCAAACCCAAAACCAAATGATAAACGCCTTTTTATCTTGAGCCAAATATGAGTGACGATCTCAAGTGAACAACCGTCAGAAAGGGTCTATACATGTGAATAATAGGAGGTAAATTATACTCCATATTCTTCAAGTCCCCCCTGACCATGAACTGTACAGGTTGTTCATAAGACTCAGCAAAGATGTTCACTCGTTGCGCGCTTACGGTGAACACAATGCTCAAAAACTCATGGCTACAAAATGATTCCAGGCAAGGATGAAAAGAGATCAATTGATAATCTCGGCATGCCTGGCAATTTCAAGTACGTTCATGTACAACTACTGAATTAAGGTGATGATGAAAATGACAACAAACAAGGACCAAGAGGCGATTACTACAACCAAACAAAATCCAAGTGTTGAGAAAGAAATCCAAAGAAGTGACTACGCAAAATCCATGGATGAAAGTCCAAAGCTTTGTGAGGATAAAGCGCAAAGCAGCAAAATCCAAAGCAATGATTAACAAGCAAAGAATGACCTCAGCTCAAATCCAAAGCATCAGTCACACAATGCTAAAGGCAAATTACAACTTTACGTTAAGTCAGGTAGCTTTGAAAGACGATGTTCAACATCTTTAATGCAGCGGACCACTTTTGAACAGAAAGTCCTTTCGTCATGATGTCACCTTTCTGCTTATCTGTGCTGATATGCTTGACGGTGATATCATTGGAATTGGTGATGGCCTCACAAGTGCTGGCCACATAGATGCGATGAGTCTTGCTCAAAGACCTCAACTTCGGTGAATAGCCTTTGTGAAGTATAGCTATACACGCAGTGTTGTCCTCATGAATGACTAGGTTGATAGTAGGAATCAACTTTTGCCATACCTCCAACATCGGAATGGCTTCTTGGAACAAAGCAGATGATAGCGAAACAAATTCTGATTCGGTGGTACTACGGGATATCACCTTCTGTTTCTTACTGCCCCATCCCAACAAAGCAAACGAGTTCTCACCTTCGATTGCAAGCACAAATCCGGATGTGGACTTCATGTCTTTGACATCCCCACCAAAATCTGCATCGCAGTAAAGCGACAAAGAAAGATCGGAAGGAACATCACTGATCTTGATGACATGAGCATAATCAGAAGTGGATTTCAAGTATCCTACAATACGTTGAATCCTCTTGTCGTCGTTCAACGACCAACAAGTCACGTGCTTAGCACATTGGACAACTCCGATCATGACATCTGGTCGGCCAATCCTGCGCAACCACATCAGTTTCATCACTAATCGGGCAGCCACGCCTGCGAGTTGACCACGAGTTTCATCATTGGAAGCAACAAGTGAACCCTCGTCGCAATTTGGTGTACGAAACGGCTTAGCCTGAACACCAGATAGCTCCTCATACAGCGACACACATTGACAAGCAAAATCACTGCATTCGAGAGCAAGGGCACGAGATTCCTCAAACTTGACAAGTCTGTGATCTCGACCAAGGACACGACCGAACTCAGTTGGCGGATCCAAGTTGATATGCTGTTTCAATGTCTTCCAAAAACTGTCATGTTTTGATGCTTCTCCAGCTAGTGTCAAGTCATCAACATAGACACTAAGAATAAGCTTCATGGAATCAAACCAGAAAACGGAAGGAAGGTTCTGAAATTCCACACCTCCTAACTGCTTCTGGAGAACAGCTGACAAATGGGACTGCCAGTGAGCAGATGATTCCGGATGGCCGTAAAGGCTTTTGTGCAATTGTGCGCATGGTGATTTCAAATGCTTCTTTGACTGTGGAACAAGTTCCGGGGGAAGTAAAACAAATGTCCTATGTTTTGTTTTCAAAGGGCTCTGGATGTAAGCTCTGATGCAGTCACTGGTGGTGCAATGATTTCCTGGCATCATGCTGAACGTGATCACAGTGTTTAATCCAGATATTGACGAAGGAGCACTTGCGGAAAGGTCCTGGAAGATAGCTCCAAGGCCATCTTGGTCTTTCACTGCATCCCCTCGGAACACAACCCTGGCCTTTATGCGACATTCGTCAGGATTCTTTTCGAATCCCTTAATCGAGACTATGGTCATAAGCGAAGCAAGATGGATGGTCTCGCCTTTGAGCCTCGCACTTTCGACCACGACATCTTTGGCGAGGATGTCATCCTCACGCCACGTGCCTTCAAGCAAAAGTCCATCCCTCTCTGAATCGATTGCAGCTTGAACTTCAGGTCTGCCTCTCCACTCTTCCCGACTCAAAAGGCGATGTACGTAGGCTGGTGTTCGAAAACTTTTAATTCCAGACTCAAACATAAGCACTTCAAGTGGGATGGAAGGCCATGACGGTACAAGCCTAGCACGATGGGATTGACACTGATTTGCGACGCACGGCATTGAAATCACATGTTGGTTGGTTATGTGTGGAAATAACGACTCAATCATGATTCTGCAAAGAGGCTCGGGGTAAAATGCTGAAAGTCGAGTGTACTTTCCTTGCAAAGGAGCGTGTTTTTCATGAGTGCATCTTAACGATCCAAGGTTCTGCGCTAAGCGAAATGAGGAGGTTACGAACCTCCATGGCTTTTTCGCCGGTAGGCCTCCTTCTGCAGTAACGCCTACCGCGCAGCCGTTGAACGCGGCTGAATGAAGCTGATTTTCATCGATTCAGGACTGAAGCACAGCCAACGACCAGCCGGAGCAATACCGGGGCCATTCAAATGAACAGTCCCCCCCGTTCCTTAGGACGATGTTTGCGATGCGGATGTATTGTTTGACCAATGCTTCGCTGGCAGCCCGATCTGCAAGGATACGAGCTTTCAACCGTGGATGTTTGGCCTGGTTTAAGTGTTGCCATTGGGACCACGGTCTGCACTCGATCGAACAGTGAATGGAACAGCCTTTCAAAGCGTCGACTTGGGAAGCAAGCTGATCAATGCTTTGAGGATCTTCTAAGTCAATGTCCTCTTTACAGAGACGAATGACTTTGATGCCATGCTCCTGTCCTACTTTACCAAGATTCGAGTCCTTAGCACAAGCAAATTCAAACAAGACATCTTTGCCGACCAACTTGTGTTTCCCTTTGCCATGTTTGGGGAATTTCTTTTCTGGATTGGCGGTAGCGCCTAAGCAGCTAATCCCGCCCCCCTGATTGGAAGATTCCGGAAAAATCTCAGCAAGAGGATCTTCTTGTTCTTCTTCAGACTCACCTGGAAGAGGGCACTCAGGGACATCTTCCTCATCTTCCTCACTTGTTGGCACATAGTCACAATCAACATCCTGGAATGGTTCAAGCTCCTCATGGATTGGTGCAACGTCGTCAAAAACGTCTTCAAGTCCATCAGGATGATGTTGCTTTGATTCTTCAGTTTCACGACCAAAACCTTCTTCCTGTCTTGCAACACATTCAGGGGTATGATTGCTTGATTGGGCATAACATGCTCGGCAACCTGGTGTCATACCAATCTTTTGAATCCTATTGTATGTGATGTACACCCTACGAGGCTTTGTGGCGGATTTCATCATCGAACTGGCAATGGCTCTTGAGGATCCAGGCTTTCAACAGAAGGATCAGAAAAGCTTTCCAAAGCTTTCTCGGCTAAGTCAGCTAGCGGAAACACAATCTTGTCCCGTGCATATACTTCGCGGTCTGGTGCTGAGGCAATCACGACTTTGCCTTCACGCAGTGCCTGATAGTCAAGTAGAGTAAGAACTCCCTTGTACCTCATTCCGAATTCCAATTTCCATCCGGCCATCAATGCTGGTGATGCGTTTGGTGCAATCTTCGATTTGTTTTGGAACTTCGTACGGTAAAACACGAGCTGTCCAAGTGCATAGTTTGCACCTGTATGCTGATCTGCCCTCGCCGCCTCCCTCCGGTTGAGTCTCCAAGTATCACTCACTTGATGCCAATCAATCGCAATCACACGACCCTCTTGACCCAAGGTACCAATCGTCTCCAAAAATCGCTGCCGAATCTCCCCACGATCGTTGAAGGAAAATGCTTCGACTCCCCTCAAAAACTGTTGGCTGATCGGAACGAAGGATCTGACAGATACTGAAGACGACGAGGATGGCCTTTCAAGACAAGATCAATCACTGGAGCACGTTTCGGTGGTGTCTTTGGAGCTGTTGTTGTAGGATCAACCACCGGAGCCGCAGCCTTCGAAACAGCAACTTTCGGAACTGCAACCTTTGGAACCGTAGGCCTGATAACGACCTTGGGAGCTGCAGCCTTTGGAACCGCAGGCCTGATAACGACCTTGGGAGCTGCAGATGGTTTCGGGATACTGCTTGTTGCACTCGACGAGGATGATGGACGTACTCCAAGAGAACCTTTGACGGCAGGTGGAGGATAATTGGGCTGCTTTGGTCCTGCAGGCTTTGCTGGTGGAGGATAGCTGGGCTGCTTCGGTCCTGCAGGCTTTGCTGGTGGAGGATAATCGGGCTGCTTTGGTCCCTTAGGACGTGCCTTGAGCAACACAGTCTCAGGAGTCGGCCTCGACAAAGGCAACAACGGAGCTGGAGCCTCTAAATCCACGATATCCACCAGATTTTGTTGCAACCCTTCAGGATCTACAAACACAGCAGTCTCACCTTCTTCGTCAGTTGTAGACTCCGGCTCCCAAGTGCACGGAGTGTACAACGGTCTGGATAACCCACCAGTGTGGATTATACCAACCGACCGACGGTCAAAGCCTTGAGCTTCTTGATGACGAAGATAGGCTTCTCTTTTGCGGCGAGCTGCCTTTCCACCTCTGATCCCACGAGCAGGTCGACGATCTGGAGGAGGAGTGCGAGAGTGAGATCGTTCACTCATTCACAGATGTCGAGGTTGATGCCGAAGACAATGCAAGAAAAATTGCAAGTTCCGTTTCCCCGACCAACTGCACTGCTAATAAAAATCGTTCAAGATACGAAAAACCCGTTTAAGATTCCCACGTGCAAGAAACGACTTTTGTTGTTGTTGTAATTGATTGTTGTATCGCAATTCAAGATCCGGTAAAAATCGTTACGACCCCGAAGCAAGAAAAGCGATAAGAGCAAGGTACGGCTGATAACCACTTGTTTGGGCTATCAAACCCAAAACCAAATGATAAACGCCTTTTTATCTTGAGCCAAATATGAGTGACGATCTCAAGTGAACAACCGTCAGAAAGGGTCTATACATGTGAATAATAGGAGGTAAATTATACTCCATATTCTTCAAGTTTCACCAACCTAGGTTTCCCTAAAATAAGAGGTTTTCCCTTCCAAAAAGCTACATTTTGGGGGCCCAGGTCGTGTGAGGTCGCTATAATTTGACCAAATTTATACTAGTTGGTGGTTTCAACCCATTTGAAAAATATGCTCGTCAAATTGGATCATTTTCCCAAGGATCGGGATGAAAACAAAAAATATTGGAAACCACCACCCAGCAAAACTGGTATAGGCCCATCCCTGTAGGCCCTCCTTGTTAGGCCCCCGTCTTTTCACGCCTTGGCGGCCGCTACAGCTGCCGGAGCCTGTGCTAATCTTTCCATCCTGGCGTTTTGCAACAGGATCCACTGAGTTGATTTTTGTAGCATAAATAAAACACAAATGAAAACAACAATGGTTTAGTTGAACGGAAACCCTTAATTCAGCTTTAGGAATGATTACGTTATAAGTACTTTGCTTTGATGTGATATATATATATATATATATTTTAGCTATTGGGATGTCTTGCTGGTATTGATTGGTATTGGGAAGTTCTACACTGAAAACTTGGAAACACCTTTCCAGTTGGGGGCAACAAAAACCAACGGTCCCCCGAAAAGAATCAACGATTTTCTTTACGCGCGAAAAAGATCGCCAAGTGAGCTTTACGGCTTCACGAGACCAAGGACATGACATGAAGCATGACATGACCTTCCATTATGGTTGGCTATTGAGGATCCTTATTTCATGGCTTATGAAACAATCCCCCCAAAACTAACATGGGTATATATCTCATCCCCGTTATATAGTACAAGCACCCCTGGTTTTGTTCACTGCTCAAGTGAGGATTCAACGAAATGGTGTCACCATTTTTTCCTGATGACTTGATTCGAACTTGTTTGAAGGAGCTTGTTTGCAACCCTTGGGTGATTGCTCAGCATTGGCACATGGATTCCAAGCTTGTCTGATTTTCCACTGAGCCATGATTGTGAGAGAAAGATTCGGTAACTTAAAAAAATCGTTTCCAATCTGAGACCATTGTTTTCAGTCTGTCTCTGTGGTCCCTGTCTGTTGTTTTTTTGCGCCTCTTCCGTTTGGTTTCCTCTTCCTGCGCCGAGGGCAAGACAACAAACATGGTCATCGAGAATATCACACATGAGCATAGCTGCTCAAGAATGGAGTACTTGGAGGATCATCCCAGTCAGTAAGTAATGTAAGTACTTAGGATCACCCCGAAATATAAGCCCATTTAGGCAATTTGGAAGTGGTCCCACAACCCCCCAGTTAGGGAAAAAACTCACCATAGTTACTAACCACGCATCCTAAGTGGAGGGCCCATTCTCCAAATAGATCCCAACCGATTGACCTATGCAAGGATGAGACCTTTAACCAGCCTGGTGGCTATTCTCAACCATAAACCCTAGACATCCAGGCCCACCAAACCTGTTCGGTATGATTGGACTCCTAAATACCCCTAAAAATATGCCCATCCAAAAAACATGAAACCTCCAGAGATATTCGCCTGGATGTCTATAGGGAAAGGAAACATCTGCAACCACAAATCAACAACTCGCCACATCGCTCCCGGAACAATTTAACAGCAAAAGCCTCGGAAAAATAGGCCGGAACTGCCCCGCGATTTGACGAATGTCTTTGAAGCATCCAAATTTTCAGGGGTGATTTGGCTGTTAGTTGCAGGTAGCGAATCAGTAACACACCACTTCTTCATCTTAGATTTGCGTGAGGTGGTTGGAAGAAGTAAAAACCTCTTCTCCCAAATGGTGGTGAAAAATGGTGATGAATTCCATGGGATCGAATCCGTACAAAAATCACCGAATCAAAACACATCCAACAAATCTAGGATGCGCAAAAACAAATTCTCTTCCCCAACAAGAAATCATTCCCCTGAAGTCTACCAGTTCGCCCCTGAAAAGTTACAGACTCCCAAAAGAAAAGGATTGTCTTCCAACCACCATTTTTCAGGGGAAAACTCGCTGTTAAACTTCGGGAGGTGTAGACCCTGCAAAACTTCGAACAAAATCCAAGCTCATCACCGAAAAAGGTGGATTGTGTTGGTGGTTGAACGAACCAACCCATCTGAAACATATAGCTCATCAAATTGGATTATTTCCTCAATTTTCGGGGTGAAAATAAAGAATAATTGAAACCACCACTACTTAGTAAATGGATTATAACCCCTTTATAAGTAGGTTGTAAGTCCCCTAAATAGGTTATAAACCAACTTACTAACTAGTTACTAACTTCCACGGACACCCTAGTAGTCGCTTTTTATACCGCCTTGGCCACACGCTTTTCCGCCAGCTCCGTTTGGTGCTTGGAGATTTGAGCCGTGAGCCTGGCAGTTTTTTTTTGACGATCGGTCACTGCAGCCCGGGAAGCCCAACACAAGCTGTGTTAAAGAAAACATATGGGTGTTTCCAAAAATAGGGGTACCCCAAAATGGATGGTTTATAAGGAAAACCCTATTAAAATGGATGATTTGGGGGGAAACCCACCATTTCGGAAACACCCATATAAGAAAACAATGGAAAACATGGAGAACTTCCCTCACACAACAGAAATTTCCTCAGGTTTTTTACTTGTGCAACTTGTTTTTCAGGTTAACTTTGATTCATAGATGACGTCAAGACGTGCTAAACTTACATTCCAAATTTTTCGTAAATTTCGAAGAGATCTTTGACAAGAAAATCCCATCAGTTTCCCTGACTGAAAGTATAAACACTAATTTTGGATGGATCTTTTGGAGTGTGCCTCATTTTGAGAGACATCCTATATGATTGGAGACATTGTCTTCACATACTAAGGCTGTCCCAAGATCTACATCCCTTCGTCAATTATATAATAAACTTCAAACCGTAATGTTTTGTTAGGACATCATTAAGGGATATCATAATACAACTTCATGAAACATATTCAGATCAATCATAAGGATCTAAGATATGCCAAGAAATCTCGCGAAAAAAAAACTGGCACTGACATACTGTTTGATGGTTCAGATATGCTTTGCGGTCACCAGTTGAGGTTGCCGGTTTTTCCCATGAATTACCAAGGTTTTATACATCTCAAAGGTGGTTGTTTGGGATTTCTGAACCATCAACAGTACTGGGATGTCCTGCTGCTCCTCAGTAAATGGGTTATAAGTTATAACTTTATATAAGTAGGTTGGATACACATCCCGTAAATAGGTGTGAAATAAACCAACTTACGATCACGATTGTTACGATCACTTCCAGCCAGACACCCTAGCAGTATGGTGATTTTTTCTTAAACAGTTTTCCCTCAACTTTCCGTCAACTAGGCAGGTGATGCCATTCCAGTTGATCCTTGTCAACTGGCCAAAGTTCAGGTTTTCTCCAGGAACCTCAACCGGGCCGCAGGCCGTTTTTTTTTTCTAACGGAAACACAACCCGAAAGTTACGAATTGCATGAAGTACAGGTTGGTAAATGACAGGGCTCTGATTATGGCGTCTTATCATTTCCATTCCTTTATGTAGAGGTATATTTTCCAAAGGTATGATAAATATAAGTAAAGATACAGAGGTCGAGTACATATATTGTATAGTTACGAAACAAGTGTATATATAATGTATACCCTGGAAGTCAAGGACCATCCAAAGAATACTGCCCTGACATTTTGATTATAAACCTTTAGTAAAACAATTAGTTGTCTTTGCACTTCCAGCATATACACATATATCTAGAGGTAGTGTAACCTCCGTTAACTGAATCACCCACAGTCAACAAGAAGTCACTGCTTCAAACGCTCGATGGTCATTTCAAAGTGAGGCAGCTGGTGGCAGAGATGGATTTTGTTTCTCAACTCAACAAAAACACGACCTAAACAACCTGCAAGCAGCACATCCATATAATTTGTCTGAAACTAACCCAAAAACCCATCTTGACAACTATCACTTCGCAGAAACAAAACACATCCACTTAACTATATTGGCCAAAAAAATAAGTCCAACATAATCTAGTTGGTGGTTTCAACCCATTTGAAAAATATTAGTCAAATTCTATCGTTTCCAGAGGTAGGGGTGAACATAAAAAATATCTGAAAAAACACCAACTAGTAATCAATTGGTGAAACTGTCCATGGAAGTTTCCCAACCGAAACTTCTAAACTGTACCGAGGCTGCGGGCCGTTGCTACGTTGTGTCCATCGCAAAAGCGAATTGTCTTCAAGCAACTGGGCGCATCGATGGGCGTGGAACGGAGCCGAGCGAGTTTTTTTTAGTTTTAATATGAAACCCCCACAAGGTGGGCCACTACTCGTTAGAAATGGAGTGATATAACCCTCAGAAATAGCCTTATAGATGGGTAAATGGGGTTATAACCCCTATAAATGGACTTATTTCACCCTGCCTATACTTATAACTGGTAGGGTGTCCAGCTTGTATAAATGGTTTTTAAAAATAGATGGGTTTCACTAGGGTTTATTTCACACCGAAAAAAAAAGTGGAGTTCCCTTCATGACCCGGGGCGGCCCCGTGGCAAAAAAAAATTGCAGGATCAAACCCCAAACCCACTGAGAAAAAACACCAAAAAAGTCTTCATTTAAAGGATTCACCTGAGCGATCTATTTGTGAAGAGAAGTACTTGGATGTCCCGGGACGGAAGTTAGCATCAATGGGTCATTTCACCTAGTTATAAAATGGGTTATATTGAGGTTATAACCCCTTGATCCTAACCATTGATCCTAACTTCCGACGGGACATCCAAGTAGTGATCCCCCAACCCACCAGCCGTTGAAAAATGATGATTTCCAACTCTCACAGCTGACCTGGACCAACAAATCCAAGCATGTTAGTTTCATGATCCTGAAAGCCGTCAACCCATGCCATCCACAACCCCTATGGAAAATCCCTTTAAAAAACGCCCCAAAAATCACGTGTGGTTCTTTATGGGTTTTTATAAATCCCCAAAGAATCCAAGAATAGAACAGCAGCTAAATACCATCGGTACATTGTTATTAGGGTGTCCATGGAAGTTAGTAACGATCGTTCGTAAGTTGGTTTATTTCACCCATTATAGGGGACGTATAAACAACCTACTTCTAAAGGGGTTATATATAATCCATTTACATCCAGTACCAGCAGGACGCCATCCCAGTAGGGCTACACCCTTAGAAATAGCCTTATAGATGGGTAACTGCATTTACAACCCCTATAAAGGGACTTATTTCACCCTACTCTAAATGGGGTTCTAAGCCAACCCATCCCACATCCCATCCTAACCCCAACTGCCACCGCCACCTGCAACCTGCTGCCATCAGGCCGTGGCAAGGCATCCTCCGGCGGCCGCTCCGGCAGCTCACGGGTCGCTGCTGAAACGCGCGGCTTGGCATCGTCCCGCGGCTTAGCTTCACCCAGGGAGCGCCACATGCTGCCCGACCGGATGGCGATGGATTGAATTTCACCTAGGTTTCCCTGAAATAAGAGGAGTTCCCTTACTAAACCACCAAATCGTATATACTTCTGGTCAATGTACTTACTAAACCACTTTTTTTGGGGGGATTGTTGACTTTTATTGTTGACATATATGGATTATTGTCTTTTTTCAAGTAAAAGGTAGTGTTGGATATGCCAAATGTCAGGATATTCTATTGTTTGTTTGTCTGCCGGAGGGAGCCTAATATACTTGTTGTATGGTTCTTTGTTGTTAAACATCTGCATTCCTTCAACTTGGTTTACTGTAGATTTTAACTTTGGTGTCATTGGCGCAATGTATTTCTGGTGCCATGTATTTTGTTTAAACTTTGTTCCTTATTATGGCTGCCTGATTTTTTTTGCTGTCCCTTTTAGTTGTTTTTGAAGGTTTGCGTCTTATATGCACCCTGTGGATTTTGACATGACAGCGAGTTCGAGAGTTTTTCTTGCTTTTGTTTTTGTTGAACACAAATGGTGTGATTTGTTTTTGCGAAAAGCTTCGTCAATCTTTATGGTCAAAACCAGGGAGAGTTTTGCTGAATTTAGTTGCATTGCCATACTTTTTCCATGTCAAAGATGATGAGTGAAGATGTTTGTTGATATTTGTTGATCCACAAATGTTGAAGTACTCCCGGGTAGATGCGGAGAATTCCAATCAAACCGGTTGAGATGGTGCAAAAAATACATATATATATGTATATATATATGTATATTTATAATGAGATATCTTGGGTACATCAACTGGCGAGTAGCTTTATATCAATATGTAAAATTCATTAGAATTCAAGGTTTGCAACTCATTTTCGGTACCAATTGGAGGATTTATTGATCATATCTCAGCCTCATACAGAGAATGACCAAACCAACTGATTTGAGATTTTTCGGAGCCAAAGATCGCCCAAGAAATTCACAAAATGTGTGCGTGGTTCATGCACCAAAAATCGGGTGTCCGGCTGGGTCCGTGAAGGGTTAGTAACGATCGTGATCGTAAGTTGGTTTATTTCACCTCTTTAGGTGACATATATCCAACCGACTTCGCCCGTAGCATCCATGGGACTGGTATATTTACCTACATGAAAGCCATAAAAAATCAACCAGTCCCATGGATCCTATGGGTATAGGGGTGAAAATGATCCATTTACGGGAAGTACCAGAAGGACATCCCTACGTGTGGTTGATGCTTCAGAGTTTGTCGCAGAGCACCAGTCGAGAACTTTTATTAAAGGGACCAACCCTGAGAAGAGACCAACTTACACCCCTGAAAATTAACATGGAACCAAAAATGGAGGTTTGAATTCTCCTTTTCTACTGGGTCATTTTCAGGTTCCCTGTTAATTTTCCAGGGTGTAAGAGGACATGAATCATCTGAACCAACCATCAAATTTAGGGGATATGATATGTTCGTTTCTCAGGTACGGTAACTACCCTAAGAATCAGCCGATTGGACCTCACAACAAAAAAGTGTTTGATTTGCCCAATGATTCTAAGGGTACGGATTGTATTTTACGATTTTTTTTAGGAAAAAAACATGATCAACTCACTGTTTTGCTGGGATAGTTACTTCCTATCCAAGTCTCTATTCGATGCGGCCTTGCATGACTCTCATCACCCAACGAAGACCAAAAACCTCCGCCCGAAAAGTGAACGAAAACCCCAAAGCCGATGGGTTTCTCCCCGAGCCGATGGGTGAAAACATGGAGGGACATCGGGACATCTGTAAAACTCCTATAAAATAGCCGAAAGGAACTAGGTTTCCTAGTTGGTGGTTTCAACCCATCTGAAAAATATTAGTCAAATTAAATTGGAATCTTCCCCAAGTTGGGGTGAAAATGAAAAATATTTGAAACCACCACCTAGTTTCACTGGGGTTGAAATTTCACCCCGAAAGCAGAGTTATTTATGGAACCTACAAAACTCTGGTTGGTGCGAAAAAGCACCCTCACCTTGTGGAGAAACCATGTGCTCAGACCAATTTAGAAGGACAAAAATGGTCGGCTGTAACCCCTATGGCCTTTAAAACATGGGCTTCACTGGGGTAAATTTAATCCTTATGGGTGGAGTATGGTGGAGCGAAAAATGGCCACTGATTTTTTGGGGCCCATCCCTTGCACTCCCACCCCGTGGATCGTTCCTTTTTTTCCATCCCTTCAACTCATCAGTTTGGCGCATCTGCTGGCTTCCGACGAATTTTTTTCACCACCGTGAAATGCATGTCAAACATTGACATGGGCTGCATCGGAGTTAATAAATTACGGTCAATTTTGGACTTCATTGTAAAAAACTACAGGTTCGTTTTTTTTTTTTTGCGGTTTCACTATTTATAAATGCCTTTGAAAGGTTTCATTATGTAAATGGTTTTGAAAACATTCTGTGAACCAAATCTCTTTATGTCTCTTTATTCTCACTATAAGCCGACCAATATGAACATGGCATCTCAATGGCATCTTAAAAGGATTCGCTTTCCAACTGCAGAATCTCTAAATATTTTCCAATCGTACTTTTGAACTTTTGAATCAATCCTCTTTCAGGTTTCATAGTTCTTTAGTAGCCATTTCTCAAAATGGCGACTGTGTGTTTCACTCCTTTCTTGTGTTTTTCTACTTCCCTAAGAATTCTTGGACCCTCCAATGGAGGGGTTTGAACCTCTATAGGGTCCGCGGATCCTCAAAATAGACACCTTTGAGGGGTCAGGATTCTGAAGGGTTGATGAAACCACCAACAAACCACATTCCTGATTTGACTAACAAAAGAAACACACTTTGTGATATATAGTTCACAGCGCAACGCAAAAAAACTGTTGGTAGTAATAATCTTCATTTCGGTTGGTGTAAGAACCATACCACTGCCTCACTCAAGTAGCCAAGGTTAAGGTCCTCAGATACCGCAGAATAATGGCATCGGTGTGAGGGCAGCCATAGGAATTTTGGCAAAATAGTGGATCATCATTTTCCTACTGGGATGTCCTGCTGGTACTTAGTAAATGGATTATAACCCCTTTATAAGTAGGTTGTAAGTCCCCTAAATAGGTGAAATAAACCAACTTACTAACTAGTTACTAACTTCTATGGACACCCTAGTAGTGAGTGTTTGAGCAACCCCATCTCAAAATTTATTAGTCAAGTTGGATCATCACCCCCAGTTAGGGTAAAAACAAAAATGCTTGAAACGACCATCTATGTTTTGTTTTTGCTCCGGATTTTGTTTTTTCAAGAGACATGTGGCTTCTCCACATTTGAATCATTCCCAGATGCACTCCATGTATGGATCATTTACCTACAATTTGGTGGAAAAATGGTCACTTTCAAGGGAAAGTATAAGTACATATTCCCTACATTCGGGGTGCATCTCGGATTTAATGATTGCAACATCTCCAAACTTGGGATCCCCCATCCAACAAAAAACAAAATCCATCAAACAAATTCCATCCAATTTTGGATGAACCCATTCTTGGAACACCTCCCTTCCCTTGAAAAAGGGAAAAAAACACGTCACACACACACACCGGTTTTTTTCAACAACAAAAAAAAACCCAACACCAAAAAAAACACCACCGAAATGTCGTTGACAAACCACCTCCCCCCCGAAAAAACCCGAAAGATTTCGTTGGGTTGAAACCAACGCCCTTGAAACGTTTTTACGTTCGACACAAACGACGGCCAAGAGGCGATGCGGAAGGCCGACTTTGCAGCTCAATTCCAACCTTTTCACAACTCAGGCGCCCAAGGAGGATCGGGGGGATGGGACCCCTAAAAAACCCCCATGAAAGATGAAGGTTATAATTTTCCATGACGGATTCCCATAGGGACGAGGATGTATATTTACCTACTAATTTACCATACAAATCAAGAATTCATGTAGGTAAATATACAATCGTCCCATGGATCCTATGGAAACCTATATAGATGGGGATTGTCTATTTACTGGAGGATACTTGGAGGATCATCCCCAGGACTTGTGTGTGGTTATAGGATATTTAGGATCACCCCCATTTATAAGCAAGCCATTTAGGTGATTTGGAAGGGGTCCCACAACCCGATCCTCAGGGGAACTTACAATCACCATGGTAAGAACACCACTAAGAACGCCCAATCCTTTGAACAGGAAATGCCTACAAGGTGGGCCCCCCAAAAAGCAGTGATAAATAATGAGGGTGACATTTCACTCCAGCGAAACCCATTAAATTTCGGACATGGTTAGGAGGATCATTTGAGGACTTGGAGGATCGGGTCCTGTAGGACTTGTATACGTAGTTAATTGGCCTATGGTTTTTCATCTTTTGTCCCTTAGCGAATCATGATTCCTTAATCAGGCCTTTTAATCAGTTCTGATTTCTTTGGGAGAGTGGCATTGGGCGGGGATTTGTGAGATTCTCATGATGTCGTCGGTTTTGGGTTGGAGGCTGGCTTCGGGTCGTTGTTGCGACTTTTTTTAGGGACTGGTCAGCTGGGTGTGGGTGGTCGGTCGAAAAAAAGAGATCGTTTAACGATAATTAATTGGATGAAGAAAAACACGCATGGTCTTTTGGTGAAGCATTTGGAAAAAAACACTTTATTGATTAAACATCAGATGTTCACCATGGATTTGTTCAACTTACCCTCCCTGAAGCTAACATATCATAGCACCTGAAAAGATGTCAGCCTAAATTTGAAGGGAAAATCGTCGACTCAACCCCTACTTTTGAGGTGCTTTTGCTGTTATTTTCAGGGAGGCTATCTTGGAGGATCATCCCCCAGGACTTGTAAGTGGTTAAGATCACCCCCATTAATAGGCCATGGAGTTCGGCCATTTGGAAGGGGTCCCACAACCCGATCCTTAGGGGACTCACAATTACCATGGTAAGAACACCACGTATCCAAGTCCTGGGGCCCGATCCTCCAAGTAGAGGGGTCATATGGACACCAGGGAATATTCCTCAAGATTAGCATACATTTACATCAAGTTTGATCCCTCCAAAATGGAAAATCCTACATATCACCAAATATTATATCACATCATATCCACATGTTGATCCCTCCCAAAATGGGTCCCTGGTTTTCATCACCTTTTCACCAGCTCCCACTGCATTCATCAAGGCAAGTGACATCCACGGTGTCGTTATCCTCATTGATCTGTTCCTGCTGGCTTTTGCACAACTCACCACAAGAAGTATTAAAAGGTTAACCACTTGACCAGCTATAGTTGACCTAAAAAGAGGAAAAACATGGCAATTGATCTTTTCATCACTAAGTGATATCAAGAATATCAACTTTGAAAAAGTATCATTCAAAGAAATCTGGCATCATCAAATTGCTGGAGGGATATGTTTCCTCGTTTCCTGGAGGGTATCCTTTCTTCACCTGGCTTTCAAGGATCCATGGGACTGGTATATTTAGCTACTAATTTACCATTAAAAAATGGTATATTACTATATTTATTTTATAGTATATTTACATACTAATTTACCATAAAAATCAACCATTCATGTAGGCAAATATACACTCGTCCCATGGATCCGTCATGGGTTCTTTTCCATCACTCCAACCTGGCACAATTGCCCCTCCCTAAATCTTTAACATCGCAAACCTCCCCCCCAAACAAAACGACATTTTCGTTGTATCTTTCTTGGAGTTTCAAAGATTTTACTACGGGAAACTATCAGAGATTTTTTTGGGGGGATGGCCATTTTTGCCCAAAATCTAGCTGGTGGTTTCAACCTGCAAGATATGAGTCAAAATGGGAATCTGCCCAAGAGGTGAACATCAAAAATATTTAAGAAACCACCACCCAGTTGGTGGATTCTTTTGTGAACTTCTCTCCGGAAAACATGAACATCGCATTTTCCACAAAACACATCAACCGTGGACCACAATTAACTGGGTAGAATTGCATCCCCCCAAAAAATCCAACAAACAACCGTATCCACATAAACTGGTACATACCCTCTGGTAAACTAACATAGCTGGCTGGAATATCACCCAAAAAATAGGTCCTGTAGATTACAAAAGTCTGGCAAGCCCTTGCCAGAAGCCGTGTCGAAGGTGGTTTTGATCGGCCCCTGTGACGGAGCTGCGGGATGGCTTGTCTAAGCTTTTTTTTGCGGTTGAATGCTTCAAGTGGAGGATGTAATAGAACTATGCTTATATAATCTTGTATATACAGGTATATATATATATATATATTGAAAATAAATGTACATACAATGTAAATACATATGTATATATTTATGTATTTGCTTACAACATATATACTATATATATACATTCCGTGCATGTATATACGTATGTATATCATGTATTAAAAACATACATTGTGGATCGTTGGGATGCTGCACTCTCCCAGGATAACTTCTCCAACTTCCCTAAAAAAGGGTTGAGCCAAGGATTTTTCAAGAAACGACCCAGGGGAGGACTCCAACCAATATGGATGAATCAGTAAACATCTATAAGCTGGGCCCCCTACTTGTAATAAATGGAGCTATTACCCCTATAAGATCTTATAAGTGGAGTTCTAACCCTACTTATCACTGGTAGTAGGGGCCCAATCCTTTTAATGGCTTTTGACTTCCTTGGGTGATGGATTGGTAAATCATTGATGTCTAAATGACATCCAAATGATCATTGTGGCATTGAGTCATTGTATCGTTCATGAAGTTCTTTTGACACAATGACTGATTGGTAATTCACAACACCGCATCATAAAAGTCATTTTGTCAAAACACCATCGATTGAAAGGTCTATTTAAATCAATGGTTGGACCCCAAAAACACATGTTAACATATTTCCCAAATGGTGGTGAGTTTAATGGTGATGGGTCAATCGAATCCGTAAAAATCGCCTCAAAGAAAGAAAAGCAACACAAGAAGCTTCTATCTTTCAACTGTTTCACAGGGTGTTCCCCCTCCGCTACCGCCTTCTTGATCTTTCCCACGATCAAGGTCACAATCAAAACCACTTTCTCAGGACATCTGGAGAGAGAAAAGGTTTTTCCGGCGAAAAATCCATCGAACGCTTCGCTGATGTTTTTAGGTCCAATTTTTTTGGTGATGGAGGTGAGTATCTGTGAAAGATAAGAAGGTTTACCAACGAAAAGCTGGAGGTTGTCGTACTAAATTGAAGCTTCGAAAACAATGGAAATGACCTGGAATTATGAAGTGACTTGGCCCATCGGACATTTCCAACAGAAAACAAGGTGGGGCCCAAAGTCACCAGTTCTAAGTAGTAGGGTGAACTATCCCCAGTTACCCACTTATAAGGCAATCTATAGGGGCTATAACCCCATCTATAACTAGGCCCACCTTCTACATAAACGCATTTTTGAAGTGATCCATTTTACATTGCTTCCTCTAGATGCTTCCGAATGTTTTTAAACTGTGGTGAACTTTCAACTAACCTCAACTGGTGTGACCCTGGAACTCCAAACAACCAGTTTTAAAAAGTCTTGGGCTATCAATTGGATGATTCTGGATATTCCAAATCCTTACGAATGGGAACTGGTTGGAAATAACTGTTTTCCATCCATCCATTTAAGAAACTGCTTTGCTTTGGGTCCGTTTTAGAACCACGACGTATTTCTGAAGTTTCTGACATGCTGACAAAGACCGCAGAGTCACGAGCAATTTTTGGATGTTTTGGGGGGCATTGTGTGAACATCTATTTTCGTTCCAGAATTTTCAGGAATGATTTACAGGCACCGGAAACAAAATGAGAAGATGCCCCAAAAAATGTTGCCGCATTGCTGCCGGAAATTTTGGGGCAGAAAGTTATCAGTACCATGTGGTCATTGCTGACCCTTAACCATCCTGAGAGGACTCCCTGGTGGTGGCCTGACATAGAGGGAACAAAAGCCGTCCTGCGTTTTTTTTGCATGGCCGACAGGGTTGCAGGGTAAAAGAAAGGCAAATGCTTTGGATACGTTGATTCTTTCAATGGATTTTGCCAGGTTCTTGTAAAAGGTGGTAGGTAGTGTATCATCACCCAATTGGCAGTATATACTGTTGATATACCAGGTGTATATTGCCTTCTAGGGGAGGGGGGGGGTATATAATCCCTACCACATATTCATAAGAACCAGAATGATCTAGTTATACTGTGTGCTTCTTTACCCTAATCCAATCTGACATATATTGTAAGTGCTTACACATACTACTTGTGAGCA
>DF239163.1:0-55387 GCA_000507305.1 Breviolum minutum Mf 1.05b.01
CGGAACTCAGGACCAGTCCACACTCAGTTTTGGCCCAAAAGATGTGCTTCTCTTTTCCCCCCACCTTCTTTTTGGAATCCTTGCCCATCACAGAGTTCACATTTTCAACGGTGATGGGGGGGCGTGGCTGATCAGGATATTCCATCAGCAAGGGAGTCTTCGTCGAGGAGTCAGCGCCGACGGCAGCTGCACCCAACGCAGGAGCCCCAACTGGCAAGTCTGGATCCAAACCAAAAGCCCGAATCGCCTCATCGGAGTAGTTCAACTTGCGATACAGGGGTCCAGCATGGGCAGGGTCAACCTCTGCCCACCACCATTGCTCCGTGTTGCATCGCCATGCCACTTTCACTTCCACATAGGAGCTGGACTGAACATAGGGCTCCAGCTTGGCGTAGACCTCCTCAAAGGGACGAAGCTCTTCAAAGGGAAAGGAGATCCTCTCATCGCACATGGCGCGGAAGCGGAGCTGCTCCTTGGAATCAACCACGTCTGCCACCGGCAAATCCATCACAGGAACCGGCGTGTGGCTGATGAAGTGCTTGGCCGCCAGCAGTGTGCCAACTTCTCGCCAAATCAAACGCCACTCCTCCACCGAGGTTGGCTTCGGCAACTGCATCTGAGACAGGAAATCCATGGTCTCCCTCTGGATCTTCTTCCTTTCCACGATGCGGTCTTGAGCTTTTTGCGCTCCACCACCACGTTGTCCTCGGCTGTGTCTTTTCACAGCAATGGGGAGGTTCTCCCAGGCATACCACAGCTGCTTCAGGGAGAATTGATGGCCATAGATCCCCAGCAAAGTAGGCAAAGTCCATGTCTGGACTTCCTTCTCCCAACAGATCCCAACACCGCCATCGGCAGGCGCAGGTTCATAGGCAAAGAAGCTGCCCTTCAAGAAGGACCAATAGGGGCGCAACCCAAGACGCCTGTGGTCCTCCAGCTCCTCATCAGTGTACATGTGGAACTCCACAAAGTTGGATCCTTGATCTCTGGGGTGTGTGCGGCGTTCCAATGACTGTGCATGTTCCCAAGTTGGCTGAGGTAGCTTGGCCCAAGTTGGGACATCCGTGGACTCATACCTTCTCCACCTGCCTGCATGTAGTCGGATCTCGCCATCGCACATGTTTGATCATGTGATGAAGGAGGGCCACCTTGGCTTCGGGGGATCCTGGCTCCAATCTTTTGGCCTCCATGGGAAATGACTTGTCCGGGACTGCGGTTGCCACATGCATGTCCAGTTGACACTGGGGACCTCAGTCAAAAGCTTGCCAGGATAGGCCTGCTGTCGAAGCTCTGCAATCATGTGCTTCGCCTTGACGTATTCTCCAATGGCATTGGACTTGTCCAACTCCGGGCTTGGTTTTCGAAATCCAGTCAATGGGCAAAAGAATCCAGCCTCGATCAGTTGTTGGAGATTCTCTCCCCAGATGGATGGGTTCCCAGGTGGTGGTGTCAAGAACTGCTTGTAAGCCCTCCTGGCTTCCTCATACTCCCTGTTTTTGGCCTTGGCTGTGTCAAGGTCCACCATGCTGCGGTTCAGCGCTTCCCAGGCACTCTGGTTGGACCCTGGACCCTCCAGGAACTTCCCCTTCAGAACCTCCTTAAACTTGACCAAATCCAAATGCCGCAATGCCTCCGCCCCCTGCGGATCCTCCACTGACATAGCGCCACTCTGCATGTCGTGCAAGATATCGGCATTATCCTGCACCACCCTCAGCATCTCACCCTCTGGTCTCTTTGGATGGAAGGCTTCTTCTGGAGGGACATCTGCCCCAGTCAACTTGCCAGCAAAGGCCATGGCTGCAGCCGCATCCGGGTGGAACACCAAAGCAGCCTGTTCCTTCTTGCAGTCCTTGAAAATCTGAGGCCTGGACGGAGCTTCGGATGGGAAGGTCTCAGCATCAACGACTCGGTTGAGTACCTCGGTGCGAAGTTGCAACCTGTCCTTGCTCTGCAGGAAATCTGACAAGCTGGTCTCGGCATGGTCAGCTGGACACAATGGGGCTTCTGCCAGCATTCCAATATCCACCGCATGCCTCAGTTTGAAATCCTTGTCCGATTTGGATGAGACATCGCCGCTGGCAGACGCTGCATCCGCCTCGGACTTCCCATCTCGCACCCATGTGATGCCATTCCCAGTCACGAACAGCAGCCAGTTGCCGCTGGGGTGATCCATGTTCACCAAGTGCTTGGTCTTCTTGATTGGCATCACCATCTTTCCACAGACACACATCTTTTCCTTGGTTGGATCCCATTGTGTGGCCCAATCCGTGAAGCATTCGGGGCATTGGTGTGTGGAAATGGANACAGCAAGTTCTAGTTTGTTTTACCATGTGTTGATGATATTAGTTTTTTTTTGTTGGGTGGGCTATACTCCCTAAATCATTTGTCAGTTTTGGGATCTGATTCAACCAAAGGCATACCTTCACAACTCGATTGGTCTACACAACTGTCCCATCAGAGTGCTATGCCCCCAACAATGCGACGGTTGACATTCTGCTGAGAGCCCTGGTTTCCGACCTCAATCACTTGCATGATGAAGGTCTTGAGGCTGGGTGGTACCAAACAAACCTTTCAAAACCCTGGAGAACACATCACTACGTAGTCATGATTTGGGAAAGGTTTGGTGCCATATAAAAGTTTAACTACCGTACCCCAAGGAACCAATCCGATAATCCGTCAAAGTTAGCCGGGTTGATGCACATGCAGGTGAAGAATGGTGACAACACTTTCCGCCTATATGTCAAGTATCTAGGAGACAAGGGCGATTGGCCATGGCTCAGGTCTGCACACCGGCTAAAGACCGGGTTCAATTGTGCTAGAATTTGCCATTTATGTGATGGCGTTGACTTCTGGTATATTTTATGTTTCAGAGGATGCTCCATACATGGAATATCTCAAGGCTAATTAAGTTTGGCAAGTATATTAACCCCGAAACTTGATATTCCGTGTTGGAGCATCCTTGCAGGTAAAGATTTTCCTGGTCCCCTTTTGGAAGATATTGATGACGGATTTCCAACCCTACCCCCAAATCAAAGAACTTTGATGAATCAGCCAAGGGATGGCATGATCTTGGTTGTGATGGACCCATTCGAGATTTGGAACCCAACTACGAACCGCCTGATCCCTACAAGGCTGGAACACGGTCACCGCTATGCAGCTTGGTGGGGGGAGACAATCCCAAATCTGTGAAGATAGATATAGCTCACACCTACGCCATAGCAGGGTATGGGAAAGACGATTTGGCTTCAAGTCTGATATTCCTTTCAGTTCGGTGCGGTATTTTTGGGGCTGGTTCATTCGAACTACAACTTGAATCAGCATGGCAAGTGTTCAAAGGGTGGTGTATGGCAAACAAGAAGTACTCGACCATTCTTGAATTCAGCAAAAGGGAACTGAAAATCACATCGTTTCTTCATTGTAATAGCAAGGTTTTCTTCTATGAACCCCCCCTACAAGATTTTGGGAGTACTTTTCAGGTAGCTGCATTACGTGGTGTTTCCTATGAAATTGGTGACTTTAGCCAAGGCTTCAAGATTACCCACGTGGTCTGGGGAAAGGATCCGACGCTGCAGTGGTGGGGTCTTGGTTGGAAAACATTCTGGACAATCTCAATTTGGATCAAGTCCCAGCCCCTAAGTGGCATCTTTGAGTGTTTTAATATTTTGACGCCAACTTCCCTCTACTTGAAATTTGGATTCCAACTTTTGGGGTCAAAAACATTTCCATGACCTAATGTTTGCACAGTCCCTCCCAGGATGCCTATCGACCCATGGTGCGTGTACTGAAGTGGGGCAACAAAGCAACAAATAAGTTTTTTCGCATCCTTTACATGAAGGGCGACAACCTTTGGCTTTCACGTTCGCAAGCGCAAGATGCAGTTAGACATGGCTGGGCAATGACAGATGTTTGCTAGCATTTAGTCATGAAAATCTACTTTAGCTTAAGCTTTAAACGTACGTCAAACACTGTATCAAAGTACTGACCTCTGCCCAGGAAGCTTATGGAGCTTTGGCGCGAATGGCCAACGAATTTGGCTGGAGTCTTTGGTACATACGCCCAAAAATCCACATGATGCAGCATGTGGTGTTTCCAGGATGCATTCTTACATAACTTATCTTGAATACAGGATCTTTGTAGCTTAGTTTTTGAGCAAATATCGCCAATCCAAGGCTTTCAATGGAACATCAGTTGGTGGATCCTAACTGCTTGTGGGTGCTGAACCCACACAGTCTGCATCTCAACTTTTTGGCTGCCTTCACCGGGCCTACTTTGGGGGGTAAATGCATTCGCCATTAAGGCACTAGCTGTTGGGCAGACGAGGACATGATTGGACGAGTGTCTAGAAGTGCACGGCATTGCCTTAATTCACAAAGGCTTTGCTTTAGAACGTTGAGTCGGGTGCTACTTTCCTACCGACGGGAATGGGACCGTGCTAGTAAGATACGAAGTGATTAGGCTAGCTTAGATTTCCCCGGCTCCACCTCCAACTCCAACACTTGGCCCATAGCGGGCTGAGATTCGGACTCAAAAGGATCAACGAAAAAGCATAGGCCACGGTGATGCTTTGCGGGTGGCATTGGGAGAGGAAGGAGGATTTTTTGGGGGTGTTGATATACCTAAGAATTACCTAGATCTTCCAAAACGCACGCTTTTTTGATTAAGACATCAATTCGAGCAGAAAATAGTTAAACGAACAGAATTATGTAAATCGAGCACCCCAAGACCTCGAACAGTAAAGAGTGCTCTTTGGAAGATCTAGGTATATATCACTCTAGCAAGATCTGGAATACAAAATGCCAACATGCCATGTTACATTCATTCCAAGCATCCAACAAAAACCGCCGCGAAATCCCTCGCGGAATCAAGGGTTTCATACAAGAGAATTAAGCCTGCCAACAAGACCCCCTTTAACATCTCCAAGCAGAAACAAACCTAAATACACCCCTGAAAACTAAGATGGATACTGTACCCAAAATGATGGTTTGGAAAATGTATCTCCTTTTAAATATGACCATTTTTGGTATCTATGTTCAATTTCTGGGGTGTAAATCCTTTCAAAATTGGCATAGATAGAAACCGTAGCCAAAACTGATGCAGTTTTGTGTCAGAGTCACGTGGACCAACCAGATGCATCCAGCCGCATATACAAACCCAGCCCCAAACCTTGCATTTGTACCTTACCTTCACGAAGCACCCACAAATCTTGTGAACATGTAACATGTAGTTCCAATAAAATACGGTACTTCAAAAGTACAGCCAGCACAGTTCTTTTATTGGTTTATATTGACCCTAACCTGCTGGTACCTTAAGCAAGCCATATATGTTGACCCTAAGGTAAACAAACTGTGAAGGTTGGAAACTTTCCATGTGACCTTCTTTTGTTGGACAGGACGACATCACCACAATCTACAAATCACAATATATACACCCTAGAAGATTAATATTTCCGAAAATAATGGTTTGGAAATGTTTGGGAGATGATTTTTACTTTAAAAACTGGTGTACTCTCAGGTTCCAGGTTTAATCTTCCGGGGTTTAAATCAACAATCCCCCCCAAAAAAACACACCGATATCCATCTCAGTCTCTTCATGTCCAAGTTACCCTGATGGTGAGGGTCCAAGTTGCCCTGATGGTGAGCGTCCAAGTTGCGCACCAGGGCTCCTACACCTCATGAATCACGGCAAATTTTGACATTTTGACTTTTGTTCCCATCCTGTGCCACCTGACATGAACATGATCTGAAAGATTTGCATGAGATGTTCGGAACAATGAAAAACCCTAAATTCTCCCTAGAGTGATGAATATTACAGGGGAACTCCGCTGAAAAGAACCTAATAAACACAAATAAAACTCGATGGCATACACTATCGATCAAATGGTGCAACAGATTTTTTGGACACTACTTAAACCTCCATTTTACATGTGGTGTGATGAGAGATTTGGTTGGGGAAATAAACAATACCGTACAGAATAGGCAAGGCTACAGTGCTCAACGAAGTTTTGCATATAGCCATTTGTTTCTGAAGCATTAACTTATATATACCTGGAACCTGTTTGTCCTCTATTTTGGTGGTTGAACCCTCCAAAACAAGGTCGGAATTCCAATCAAAACAAGAGTTATTTGGGTTCCAGGTATCTATATATCACTCTAGCAAGATCTGGAATACAAAATGCCAACTTGCCATGTTACGTTCATTCCAAACATCCAACAAAAATCACCGCGAAATCCCTGAAATCAAGGGTTTCATACAAGAGAATTAAGCCTGCAAACAAGACCCCCTTCAACATCTCCAAGGAGAAACAAACCTCAATTTCAATACACCCTTGAAAACTAAGATGGATACTGTACCCAAAATGATGGTTTGGAAAATGTATCTCCTTTTAAATATGACCGTTTTTGGTATCTATGTTCAATTTCTGGGGTGTAAATCCTTTCAAAATTGGCATAGATAGAAACCGTAGCCAAAACTGATGCAGTTTTGTGTCAGAGTCACGTGGACCAACCAGATGCATCCAGCAGCATATACAAACCCAGCCCCAAACCTTGCATTTGAACCTTACCTTCACGAAGCACCCACAAATCTTGTGAACATGTAACATGTAGTTCCAATAAAATACGGTACTTGAAGAGTACAGCCAGCACAGTTTTTTATTGGTTTATATTGACCCTAACCTGCTGGTACCTTAAGCAAGCCATAAATTTTGACCTTAAGGTAAACAAACTGTGAAGGTTGGAAACTTTCCATGTGACCTTCTTTTGTTGCACAGGACGACATCACCACAATCTACAAATCACAATATATACACCCTGGAAGATTAATATTTTCCGAAAATAATGGTTTGGAAATGTTTGGGAGATGATTTTTACTTTAAAAACTGGTGTATTCTCAGGTTCCAGGTTTAATCTTCCGGGGTTTAAATCAACAATCCACCCCCAAAAAAAACACACCTATATCCATCTCAGTCTCTTCATGTCCAAGTTACCCTGATGGTGAGGGTCCAAGTTGCTCTGATGGTGAGCGTCCAAGTTGCCCACCAGGGCTCCTACACCTCATGACTCACGGCAAATTTTGACATTTTGACTTTTGTTCCCATACTGTGCCACCTGACATGAACATGATCTGAAAGATTTGCATGAGATGTTCGGAACAATGAAAATCCCTAAATTTCTCCCTAGAGTGATGAATATTACGGGGGAACTCGGCTGAAAAGAACCTAATAAACACAAATAAAACTCGATGGCATACACTATCGATCAAATGGTGCAACAGATTTTTTGGACACTACTAAACCTCCATTTTACATGTGGTGTGATGAGAGATTTGGTTGGGGAAATAAACAATACCGTACAGAATAGGCCAAGCTACAGTGCTCAACGAAGTTTTGCATATAGCCATTTGTTTCTGAAGCATTAACTTATATATACCTGGAACCTGTTTGTCCTCTATTTTGGTGGTTGAACCCTCCAAAACAAGGTCGGAATGACATATATATATATACTTCAACGGGAAGAAAGTTTGCGCTTGTTGAAGGTTTGTGTCATGACTTGGTCTGTGCATTTTGCGTGGCAGGTGTGGCACGGTCAATTATCACCCCGTTTTGAAATTTATAAACTAAAGAGCTTTTTCGGGGTGGAAATTGACCAGAATCATGTTGACAAAAGGATTCTAGGGGGAAAGGGTTTGCGGTAGGACGACTCAAGAAGCATAACTTTTGTCCGGCCAGTGTATACATATAAATATGTATATACATATATCTATCTATATATCTATATAGCAAGATCTGGAAATCAAGGCTTATGATGTTTTCGGCGAATCATAGGGAGAGTTGGTTGCCGGTGGTTGCACACACTCAATTTAACAGGCTAACCTGATATACAGCCCAAAACTAATATAAGAATGAAAAGTCTACCATTTGAGTCGATGTATTTCCTATTGAACATGGTGATTTTCAAGCCTGTCATGTTAGTTTTCAGGGGTGTGATGGAATGGTTTCCATGTCAGAAGATCTCCTTTTTGAAAAACCCAAGAGGTCCAGTTATAGTCATAGCCATACCGACTGCCCCATGGTATCGGGAATCCGAAAGGCACATTTGGTCAGTCATCCGCCTGAAAATAAGCTGGTGCAGGATTTCAGCCATCAACAGTAGTATTCCAACCATCCATTTTCAGGTGCGAACTGGCTGTTAGTTCCAGGGAGGGTAGCTACTTTGTTTGTTCCATGCATGCACTGTGATGCAATATAATTGTGAGAAGTTCAAGTTGGAAAAAATAGTAGACAGGTTATAGGGAGAAGCCGGTAGTGCGTAGGCCAGTGCTGCTTGAAAACCTCCAAACGGGACAGGACCCCTAAATACGTCGTAGCAAAAGCACATCTAAATCCTATCGAAATTGGTATTGACTGTAGCCAAACTAACGCACTCATGTCATCGGGGTATCTCGGACCAACCAGAAACATTGCATGTACTCCCCCATATACAAACCCATAAAAACCCGAATGATCCATCGTCGTCTCGTCCAAGTGGCCCTGTTGGTGAGCCCTCTGGACTCCTATTCCTGTCACGACAAATTTTGATTTGTTCCGATCCCCATAGGATCCATGTGTCTGGTACCTTTACCTACATTTACCATAAAAATCAACCATTCATGTAGTGTGAATATACAATCGTCTCATGGATGGAATGGGATCCTGTGACACCTGACATGCGCATGATCAAACAGATTTGCTTAAGATTTGGTTTATCTACACACCATCGGGGCATGGTCCGATGGTATAGATTTGGAGGATTTTGGAAGAGCAGGGGGAGTTCTTCGTGCTCCAAATCAAACAGTTGGACAATTCTACGATGGTAGAATCCGATAGATACAAACAAACACAGGAACACAAACAAACAAAAAAACAAACAAACAAACAAACAAACAAATAGGAAAATCCAAGTATCCAATAGATTTATGGGAGGTAGTATTGATGTTTGTACTCAACCATGATTCACCTTGAAAGTTTTTAAACAATCACAACGAATCTTGTTCATAAACAAAAATCTAAGTACAACACGCTTGGTTCAAAATGAAAGATTTGCAATACTGTTGATGGTTCAGAAATCCCAAGGCCAACCACCTGGGATGGTGCTAAAACCCTGTAAATAATGGGATAGACTACCAACCTCAACTGGTTTTCACGCCCTATTTCTGAACCATCAACCGTATGGCACCCAACATCCTCAGCCTGTACGTTTTTTGACCCCAGGCGCCGTGGAGAACGGGCTCCGACATCCACCTGGGGCTCAGGGCAGCATATCTATACCGACTATATGTGCCAGGGTCGATCCACTCCTTATATTGGGGATAAACTCATCCCACCTTTTAATAGGGAATCCTGAAACCCCTACTATTGGGTTGATGACCATCCCCTATTATATGGAAGTAATGGGAGTTTAGTTTAGACTCCAGCACATATAACTTATGCGGGGTGATTATTACCATCCCAACCACCACTTTTCCCTATGAGGATTGGTTATAACTCAGACTTAGTTTGGGGTGGAGATTTCAGCCCAGTTTTACCGATTGATTTTTGGCCATTTATATAGGTTGTGTAACCCACTTTGTAGGTACTCCCAATTTTCGTGAAACCTCAGACTCCTTGTTGGATTTTTATGGGGAAAGATGTTCCGACTATTTCACCTAGCTTTTTGGTTGGGCAGAAAAATAATTCCACAAAAAACCCGGGTGAATTTTGACCATCTCTCATACTATTGATGGAAAAAATCCGAGTCTCCCACCAACCTGAATTTTCATTAAGAAAGATACTTCGAGAACCCTTGCCTCGATGTATTTAACATATGAGCTACTAAAAGAAAAAAAACAGCTGACTTTCCATTGAATCCTGGTTGTTTCATAGGGATCCTTATTTCATGCTTTATGAAATACTCCCAACATAACTCGGTAGTATTTCATTCCCTATAAACCCGGAAAATAAAGAGGGGCCCTTTTTCAATTGCTAAAATGAGCTCGACTACTTTCCATTACACTGGTTGGAAAGCTGATAGAACAATATATACAATTATCTCTCATATATACAATTTCTACAACCAAGGGGTATTTTTTTGTGCGGACCTATCTGCCGGGATTAAAAAACAATTGCGGCTCATTTTTGGGTGACTTGACCCAAAAGGAGAAAGCTTCAGAACGTCTCTTGGGGGGGTCGTTTCACCCAAAATCACCAACAAAGAGACTACCAAATTCTCTCCTCGACACATCCGTCATGTAACAATGTACCTATCCCCACATTTGTGCCACCTTGGAAAGTAACATCGGCGGTTCGACGTAGTTCTGTGGCAAGGTAATTGCCTGGAGAGAAGTAGCCAATAGTCAATTGCTGAAATTCTGTGCATCCAATCTGCAAGAAAAGAAACTGTATCAGAAATCCAGCTTTCCGTCGGTGGTTTAAGAGATGCTAGTCAGTACAGAAGTTGGTGGTTTCAACCAAATTCTGGTTTGACACCAACTAATATAGCTATAATCTCCCCCTACTAAATGCATTTGTGCCTTAGTTTAGCTGACCACACAGCTAAACTCACGTCTCATTCTGACATGCTTTGGGGGTGAAGGTGCAGGGTGGATGTTAACGTTTCTTGTTGTTTTAGATGACGAGTAATCCAATCCTGGAAGAATGAATGGATTCAGGTCCTTTTGCGCAGTTGGGGAAGGCATGATATCTATTTTGCAAAGGGTTTGAAGTTGACTTGATTTCTGAAAATTCCGCGGTAAATTATACAAACATTTAACTATAGTTGGTGGTTGAACCAACCCATTTGAAAAAATATGCTCGTCAAATTGGATCATTTCCCCAGGGATCCGGGGTGATACTTAAAAAATATTTGAAAGGACTGGGTGATTGGACTGGATACCCTAATCATTCTCCGACAATATGACTGGATGCCGCATCGTGACATCGTACAAACTCACGATCTGGTCACCACAAACGGCGTGTTCACTCACCTCCCCGCCCACACTTTTCCCCACCTCCCACGTGGGAATACCTGCCAGCTTCAAAGCAGGTATTCAAGCCGAAGTTCCAAAAGAACGCCATAACAAACTCCCTGGAACACCCATGAAATCCATTGAAAACCCTGGAAATCCCGGAGAGCCTGCCCAATTCTCACCCAACTACACTGACAGATTGAAGCCAAGAGCCCAGACCTAAAAAAACACTCTTCCAGGCGAAGTTGGTATGACTAGTATTAATGATGTCATAATGTAATATTGATAATCCTTCTGGTATTTCCATGCGGGTACTAGGGATAAATTTATGGCCCTATTGAAATCATTCTTGTAGCTTTTCTTTCAAAGATTTTCGGATTGGTGAAGGGTATTTGTATTGTACAACCTATGAGGTCCCAGTCTTCAAAAAGGGGGTCTCGAAGTAACTTGACTAGATCTGATTCATCTAAGGATTTCAATTAAACAAAACACTGACAAACCTTGAAACACTGAGAGATGTTGACTTTTGATTTTGTTTCATGGCACAAATAGTACAGTACTGCATACATAAAAGGCATTTATATACTTACAATGTTTAGGGTAATTTATGAATTTATGAAGGTTACTTGAAACAAGTTTAAAATACTGGTTATTACACAGCATTAGTTCAACATCACTTGGATACTTGCGGCCCCACTTGCTGAAAAGTATTGCTATTGCTGGAGGTGCTGGAGTTATGTTGTCTTAAGCATTTTAAGCCACTTCTAGGTGTTTCCGTATAACTCCGTAAAACTCACCCTCGTGAACTTGAGGCTTCCCCGTCTACTATGGGAGTGGACCAACCATCCAACCCTGCTGCCCTCTTCCGCCTACTCCAGCAAAGTCGGTACGCCTTGAAGCAAGTTTCGCAAACGAGGTTGAACAAATCAGTTGGTATTTGGAAGTCTAAAAATTATATATCATATATATATATAAGATCATTATTTATATTATTCTTCTATATATAGGCATTACTATAGATTTTACATGAATATCATCAAGAACCATCATAAGATCATAAGATGATACAACAACGTATTCTTTCTTAACCGGATGCTTAGGCAGAATTGGTTTCTTGGGGCCTTAAAACAAAACTGAAACAAAACATGACCCAAATCCTTGTAGGGCGTCACAATTTGCAACACTGTTGCAAAGGGTTGCAGAAAACCCTGATAAACCACAAACTTGGGGTGGCCTCAGCTCAGATCCCCTATAAATTCCCTATGCAGTCTAATACCAATCATACTGAATCATATTCATATCATGATAAATACATGTATACACGAAATGATAACATGTTTCGAGTTTCTATATTTCACCAACATTGGCAACAAACTGAATTCAGATGAATAAGGGAACACTGTAGGATTGGTATCCACATGTTTTTTCAAGTCAATCTTGTGGAATCTTGTGCCAAGTCTTGGGGGATCTGGATGAATTATAGATGCATGCTGCATAATCCATCATTTGAAACATCACTAGTGATGAGTCCATGATTTTAAAGTCCTTTCAAGGGTGATGCTTGAAAGAGCCATCCCACCTACCCCCATGTATTTAAACTCTGATTTGCTGACATATCATGAGAATCGAATGGCCTTAATAAAACAAAATACCCCCTTAATAAAACAAAATACCCCCAAGGCCTTGTTGTAATGAGAATTACACTCCCTAAAACTAACAACGCCCCTGAGACTTTGCCTTCCCAAAACCAAAGTATAGTCTTCCAACTATCAATTTTCAAAGGCTTTGTTAGTTTCAGGGTAATTCAGATCTCCTTGAAATGTCAGGTCTTATTTGGAAGAAGAAAAAAATCGCAAAGGAATCACGCAGATGATATCGCAGGATTCTCACTGCTACTCCCAGTGTCCTTCTGGATTGACTGAAAGATATCAGCATTAATTCATTGGAAAGGTCATAAGGCTTGGGATTTGTAAAAAGAACCTCATAAAATTTGGAAGCAATGATATGTTGACATGACTTTATGTTACTAAAAGGCGAAGGGCCAAACACTTTTATTTCCATTCCCATTTGAAGTTTGAAGAAAAGAAATGCAGCCACTGAATCCATGAATGGAAAGGTGACTGAGGTTTCAGTAGCTTCTGATGGATTGGTTGGGGTTAAAGCCAGCAAATCATAATCATTCACTTCTTGGAGATAACTCGAAAAAAACGTTTGGGAAATCTCCAGATTTCCAGTTTTTCGAGAGGGAAACGAAACTCCATCAATATGTCAAAATATGTCAAGGGTTTCCAGGTACTTACATTGAGCTTAAATGACTTACAGTGTAAGTTATGAACTTATAACTCCACTTAATTCTTAATAAGTTGCTTATACCTCCACAACTACAAAGGCTAAATCATAGTTGCAGGGCAGTATTTTCCAGCCTAAAGGCATCCCAACCTCCCTTAAAAGAACTTGGGCACTTAGGAGGGGCTTGAAATTTGTGGAAGATGTGTCCGCCAAACCGACATGGCAAAATAGTCATCATCAAACCGGAAGAACCATCAACCAGCACTTCGACACATGAGATTTAAAAAAACTTGTTATATCCCATCATATCCCATTATCATACTGTTTGGTTCATAGAGATTCCTGTGGTGGATCTTTCATAATTCCTATTAACAAAGGGTGCAGTTGTTCATCCAAAACCAAACAAAAACCAGCCAAATAAACACTATTTCGGGGAAAGCAGGCACACAAAAAGGGTCTCCCGACCAAGCCATTAAATTTTGATTGGCTGCAACAAGCTGTTGATGTTCCTGGCAATTTTGGCAACCCAAACCGCCCCGACTTGTCGAACCCATGGATACTTTGATGAAACATCTTATGTGAACATATGGGTGTTTCCAAAAATAGGGGTACCCCAAAATGGATGGTTTATAGTGGAAAACCCTATTAAAATGGATGCTTTGGGGGGAAAACCCACTATTTTCGGAAACACCCATATTCATGTGGACAAAACGCATTGATCTTTAAATCTTTCAGAACATGTCTTCTTGAAGCACTGCGGCTTGTTATGACGGCCTGAAGGTTTCTTATTCAGAGTCTCTGACGCCAGCTCCTGCTCAAGGCTGCCTTCAGGGGTCTTATACAATGCCTACCACCATGGGAACCTACAACCTTCATTTTTAGAATAATCACCCATATTCCTATGGCCTAAAACCTTCATTTTTCAAGGTTTTGGGGTCCAATGGTATATACCAACCACCTTTGACCACAGCCCAAGGCTCGGGGTTTTACGATGCCCAATCACAAGGGCATCTGCGGCATCGACAACAACTCATTCCAATTCCTCCACAAAAGTGCCGACCTTTTGTTGGTCAAGTTATAATTAGCTGTTGCGCCCCACGAAAAAGCTTCAACAGCTCAGCACCATCTGATTTGACCCAGAAAGGATGGGGACACTGGTCGCGTTTCGCTCAAACTGGTCCAGCAGCAGTCAACTGGTCCACCGTCCCAAAAACTTGGCTCTTCCTGCGGTGAAGGTTGTGGGTTTCACCCACACCAGCTAAGCAGATAAGATCATCTTGCCAGGAATTTTCCAAGGGGGATGTCTGAAGATTCACTTCAAAATTTGTAGAGGCGTATCTCTAATTTATGCTTTGCCAAAAGCTCTGTTTGCAATATCTTGCAAGTTCCACTCTTTGCAGGATGCCGTTGTACATTCCAAAGTCATTGGAAACTTCGGGTACCAACAAAAATGCCCAACAAAAATGTAGGGAAATTGGTATATAAATAATCTAAGGCCCCTTTGTTGCAGGTGCTATGTTAGTTCAGGGTATCTTGTAATTGTTCTCTAGCGAATTTAACATAGAGGATCATAAAACAAAGTTTTGAAATCATCACGCAAAACTAGGAGTGCGTTTCTCAGGGGAAACACAGCAGGCATCAGCCATGACAGCATCGGCTTCAAACATCTCTCATAGGCATAGTTTCATGAAGCCTTACACTACACCCTCAAAAACAAATATGACAATTGGAAAAACAACGATTTGAAGATCTATTTCCTATTGAAGCTAGAAGTTTTTCCATTGTCATGGTTTTAAACGGCAGGTTTTTTCAGCCTCAAAAACATATCGGTTTTTAATGACCCCTAAAAATGGCTAGTGGCTAGTGAGCTTCCCGATGTGGCTGAAGCCCAAATTGCAGAGTTCCAACCCAGCCACCGAAAACTACACCCTCACCGGAAAACCTCACAAATGCTTCACCTGCAAGTGGGAGCCCACTTTTTTAAGGAAATTTGCCGAACTTAGAAAAGAAACCACCCATTTTTGTTAGGGTCGAACTGTGAAAATTTCTTGGGGCAGCTTTTCCGCCATAAGTAAGCATCAGAAAAACTCTGCTGCTGGTGTCGTGTGAGGCAATTTTGTGTTGGACAATCCCACTTGAAGAAAGGATGAAAATGCCCAGGTTTTAGTAAGTAACTCTCCAATTCCCAGCAAATCATTACCCCTAGTCCCAAATGTTTGGGCACCCAAGACCCACTCCAAAACCACGTGTAGACAAATTGCCATACCCTCCCCAAGCTTAACATGGAACCTAAAAATGATGCTTTCCAAGTTCGGAGAATCTCCTATTCCAGCCATGTTTCAGGTTCCTAAGTCAAAATTTTCTGGGGAAATTTATGAAATAAATCCTTATACCACCTGGAAAGTAGATGGCGCAGCTCCCATGTATTGGTTTGTCATGGCTCCTTACTAATTAAGCCACCTTTTGGGAGTTGTTTCACCATGATGTAACCTGAATTATATACACCCCGGAAATTTAACATAGCCCCTAAAAATATGGCAATCCCAAAAGGAAACTCAGCTTCCAACCTTCATTTTTCAGGGTTTATGTTAAATTTCGGGGGTGCAAGGCCACTTTGGGTAGGGCAGATTCCCTTACTAAACTCACTACCTTTTGGGGGATGACCAAGCCGGCCTCCAGCAGCTGCGTCATTGAAGAGACCAACTGTTGTCCCTCCATTCCAGCAACCTCGGGGGTGGCATGACATCCAAACAACACATGGATTTTCCATATGGATTTTTCGAGTTTGTAAAACCACAAAAATCATTTCAAGATAAAATGTCATATATAAATTATAGAAAATAATGATAGAAGTCAATATGTATATATAAACATATAACATATGTATATTCATGACTATCTTATGTGTTTAATCAAAACTGGAAATCTTCCCTGGGGATTGGGTTTGATTTTCAACGCCAGAACCAGCAAAAACCGGCCTGTTGAAGGAATAGACCCACAAAAAGCTTAAAGTAGATCCAAAAAGATTATCCTGATCCCCCCCAAAAAAATGCAGAGATAGGCTACTTTGGCGATGACCGAGGCAAAGGCCGCGATGGTTTTGGGACAATGTATCTCCTTTCAAAGATGGCTATTTTGGATATCTATGTTAAATTTCAGGCGGGTAACAAATGGTGGCCCAAAACAGCCTGATGTATTTCCAGGATAATGTGGCAAATGGGGATCAATGAATTCCCATACAATCAAATACCGTCACAGTGAGTTACACAGTAAACATCAGTAAACAACAGCTTCCTGACCATGTCAACTGGTTCAACTGCTGGATTTCTGAATCATGATAGTACCACCAGAAAAATCTAGCTACCCCATTTTTTTTGGTGTATCGCTGGGTTAAAAAAAAAACGGCTAGTTAGCCGTTAGCACCATCTTGTCCCTCAATAAAACACGCTATGAAATCTGTGAACAAGAAATTCCTGGTAGCATCCTTGCTGATGCAAGAGATCAGCACCTGGGATGCAAAAAGACTCCTTGAAACCATGAGATAAAAAAAAAGCCACCTTGAACTCGTGAAAATAGGATGTTGTTTTTACCATCAGCAGAAACGCAGGGTTTGCCTTTTTTTCACCTGTGCCCTCAACCCTTAAAAAAATAGGAGAAACCTGTTTCACATCTCCAAGGGACGTCCCTTGCTACCGTAGTCAATCTTTAGGGGCCCGATTTTCCCACAAAAACTCGCTCAGAGGATCCGGACCGATGGTTGTCCCTGGTGGGGGCCCAGCAGGCATTTGGAGATGTTTCCATATGGATATAATATGTGTACAGTATATATATATATACATGCTGTTGATGGTTCAGAAATCCTGAACCAGTTGAGGTTGGTAATCTATTTACCACTATTTACAAGGTGTTAGCACCATCCCAGGTGGTTGTTTGGGATTTCTGAACCATCAACAGTGTGTACAAGCATTAGGTGTCTGTAAACATATGTCTTTATGTCATTCTATCATATTTTAAACATACCTAGAGCCCAAGTGACATTTTGAAGGCACCCAGTCTCCCAAACGAAGGCATCGTGAAAGGGTGTCCAGGTATTTGTTCCAAACCACCAACCACTACCATTCCATCCACCCAAGCGTTCGGCGATATCTATAATACCCTGCCACCAAAATGTTCAGTGTAATAGCCCTGCGTCTTTGCAAATGACACAAGGAAACCATGTTGAAAAACAAATGAGTGGATTCATGAACTATATCAATTGGCTTTAAACCCGCCTTTTCGCTTGCACACCGGCAAAGTGTAAACAAACAGAGCAATGGAAAACGGAACGTTCCAAGATGTATGTCCTATTGAACAAGGCATGCTGGGGTAAACAATGGGGTATCTGTTTCTCATGTCTAGCTGTTCTTGTTCCTTCTTGAGAAGATTCAGGGCTTGACGAATGAATTGAAGTATCTTATACGGGTCAAAACAGCCCCAAAAACGAAGTTTCGCCCCAAAACAACATAGAACTGCATGCTTTGAGTAGGGAACTATGAAGGTTTTTGTGAGGTTCTATTTGTTCAACAAAAAATGGATTCGTGATCAATTCAGAGAAGGTTCACGTATCCACATCAAACTTACGGTGCATACAGAATAACCAGGGTTTTGGTCACATATCATTTTAAACCCCTGAGACAGTTTTGGTAAACCAGAAGGTTTGCAATCAAAACGTGCAAAAGGGTGCGGGTTTGTGACTTTTGATCCTACAACTACTATACCACGTACCATCTTGTTATCATGGGAATGCACAACCCCTACGATTTTCCCCAATTAGGAACAAAGCCTTCAGGGATAGCGGTGGCCCTATCTCTTGAGTGGTGGCATGGGGGGATTCCCCTAGTACTGACTGATGAAAAATATTGGTCAAAAATGGGAATCTTCCCCAAGTAAGGGGTAAAATAAAAAAAATGAAACTACAACCTAGTCATAAACTGGCTTCAGTTGTCAGACCGAACAACCCGCGCGCCATGCCTCATGGTTTGAGGGTTTTGAGTAGGCATAGTTGAGCTGGCCCACTAGCCTCAGCCACGTACTGTTGATAACAAATTTCCAATCATGCAATATGAAGCTAGGTCAATAGAAACAGATTACTAGTTGGTGGTTTCAACCCATCTGAAAAATATTAGTCAAAATGGGAATCTTCCCCAAATAGGGGTGAACATAAAGAATCTTTGAAACCACCGCCCAGAGTACATCAACCAATTGTATTTTTTGAATTGTCAAGTCATCTCAAGGGAATTCGTTCCCTGGTGTTTGAAAACTTCGCATCCCTGGGATGAATTGGCTCACTTACCCTCAAGTAAAATAGTAAACTAAGATGGCAATGGAAAATCCAGATGTTCAATAGGGAATACATCTTCAACAGGTCCATTTTCCATTGCCATCTTAGTTTTACCAGAGGGTAAATTTGATATAAATTTCAGAAACATATCCAACCCTAAGGATCCAAAATTGTATGTCCTAAGGATCCAGGATTTCCGCGAAGCAATCCTATGACACTGAGACATGAGATTTTGCGACCATCCAATCCTACGATTTTTCGGGGAGGCTTCTGAATTCAGAGATTCGGATCCAAAAATCCAACGGATCCGACCCACTCAAGGGAATTCACCCCCGATAAAAAAAAATGGGGAAAAAAAACTCCCATGATGGAAGATGCCCAAGCTGCGCTGCGCATGTGATGCTGTATTTTTTGGGAGGGTCTTGAAACGGGCGTTGTTTTGGGCAATAGAAAATCCAAACGAAATATCCAATAGAAACGTTTGGCATTGGAATTTTGATCGTTGATGATCCAAACATCTCATCATGTCGCCATTTCAGTTCCCTTCATTTTTTGCGGAAAGGTTTCTTTCGGTGGATAGTTGGATGTACCCCTACCAACGTACCCTTACGGGAAATCCCTATAAAAGCCCTATATAGTGGATATTTATGGGTGATAATCCCCAAGAATCCCTAGAGAACACAAGAAATATCGTGGGTACACTGTTAGGGGTACACCTAATTGTCCCTTGATTCTTATATTTGAGCTACAACAGTAGGGTGTCCCCTAACAGTAGGATTGAAGAAGATCACCTATATACATCGCTTTTTTGGGGTAGAGAAATAAAGCACTTTCCAACCACCAATTCTAGGTTTGAAGAAGATGTCCCAGTATCTTTACGGATCCAATCGTACCCAACAAACAAACTGAGAATGTCATCCCTTTCAAAAGAACATGTTGCATTTATCCAAGGAAAAGAATAACTGATCCATTTGAAAACATGTTTTCAGATGTTTTTTGGTTGGTTTCTAATAGACAATGGTATTGTACTGTTGAGAAACATGAACAATACCTCGCTTGCAGTCTGGGATGCCCTAACTGTTGTAAGTGGATGCAAATCTTTAAGTTACACTTAGGAAAACTTTGCAACATTTACAGTTTTCTGTTTAAAACATCTATCTCACCTCCTTGCAATGAACCTGGGGAGAAACCCGTCTTGTACCAAACACTGCATCAACCACTTGTGATTCCGCTTCAAAAATTGCCTGCCGGTCGGTGATCTTCGGGACCTTTCAACTATATATTTTGAGTGGTGATCACCAATATATCCAATATTGCCTACCGTGGTACACCTTGCAAATTTTAGCATAGATACCAAAAATAATGGGCCTTGGAACATGCAACTCCGGCTTCAAATATGGCTATTTTGAGGTATTAATATGTATTTATAGTAAATTTCAATCGGGTAGTAGATGATAAGTACCAGTATCCACGATTTCATTTCGCGACTATCTGACTATCTTAACCTCGATGTGTTCGATCAACATGACCAGTGTAAAGATCATGTACATCAATATCACTATCATGAAAATTATAACAAAAAGTCGCTATGTATCAAACCCACCAGCAAAAAGAAACCTGGTTAACTGCTGATAAAATTGGATCGACTTATTCCCCAAAAAAAGGTTGGGATCTATTAAGAAAGCATGATTTAAAACAAACACCTACTATTACAAAGGGGTTTACAGGTGTCTAGTGGGTGATACTTGGGGCCAAATTGTTGTTGATTGAGTTGGTAGTTGAACCAACCAGTTGAAAGGCGAGTCAAATTTGGATCATCTCCCCAATTCATGGGTGAAAAGGAACAAAAAAGATGTGTTTTTTTTTCCATATCAGCTTTGGAATGTAACTATGTCCATTAAATGACCCATGTTAACCCTGAACCTTTGAATTGGATTCACTGTTTTCCAGCAGTTGCACCACGGTGACCGGATGTTTTTTGGATATTTTTTTCGCGTAAATTTGGATATTCACTATCAAACTGGTGAAATCAATAGATTTCAGAAGCATTCCAGTAGATCGTCATAGCTGTGGAAGAAATCCGACAAGCACCTCCTGGGATCATAAAACCCGAGGTCAAAATCATCGTGAGATTTTCATTACCAACTTTAACTGGTTAAGTATATCCCAGATACTCCATGTATGGTATATCTACCTGCATTTACCGCACAAATCAACCAGGATGTAACATAAATATACAATCGTCCCATGGATCCTATGGGTATTCCAAGACATCTCCAATAGGACCCACCGAAACGGACCCCTAAACTTGAGTATTTCATAGCTCGATCGCAACTTACAAGTACTTAGGGGTTCGTTGGTAAGGTCCCATTCAAATTTTGATGGAGGTATGGATGTTTCCGAAAATAGTGGTACCCCAAAATGGATGGTTTATAATGGAAAACCCTATTAAAATGGATGATTTTGGGGGTACCACCAGGAAACACCCGTATGGTTAACTGGAATTTTCTGAACTTATGAAACGTAGCGAAACGACACTGAGACATGTGACTTCCTGATCAAGTTTTCAGCTTCTACCATACGTGCCTGGGCGTTTTGAAACGGCGGAGGATTCTTCAGGACCGAGGATTTTGACTTCAAGAAAAACATGGGGAGTAATTGGGAACATTTTCGGGAGGTCATTTTACAAAAGATGCCCTCACTTGGCCAATGGACCCTGAAATAAATGTTTAAACTTTATTTTCCCTACTATATAGATATGTAATCCCAAAAAGTTTAATGTTTAGCCATTGGCCAAGTAAGTGCCACGTTTTTATCAAAATCTGCAAAAAATCCATGTTTCTGCAACTTTACCCCTCCGAAGTTTAACAGCAAAAGCCCCTGAAAAGTGACCGAAACCCATATAGGAAAGGGATCGTCTTCCAGCATTTTTCAGGGGGCGAACTGTTTAAACGTTCTGGTACCTAAGGCGGCTCCCGCATCGATTGAAACCTCTTCAAATCCAGAAGGTGTACTGTTTGTTGATGGCAACCAAAAATTCCGGCGTTGTTAAAAACCAGTTAGAGGTTGCTACTTTAGAGTTTATATCCCATGATTTTTTCCAAGGGTTTTATACAACCATTCCAGGTGGTTTGGGCCTTGGGATTTCTGGTTGCCATCCCAGCAGGTATGACTGTAGTCTTTGGAAACCTCCCAACTTGTCACCCCACATTGGTAGGTGTGACCTTGCAGCCCTTACTCAATGCCAGTTGCTCATCACTACAGGGGGTTCAAAATCCAAGTATCTACTGGGATGTCCATGGAACTTAGTAAATGGATTATAACCCCTATGTAAGTAGGTTGTAAGTCCCCTAAGTAGGTTATAAACCAACTTACTAACTAATTACTAACTTCCATGGACACCCTAGTATCCACCAAGTTGGACGACTTTTGCCATGCCATAGGATTTTTGAGACCGGGAGACCACATCTGATGTTACCAAATTACCCCATGGCATATTGTACTCATTCACAGAGATCTGGCCCCATGATTTTGGTCTGCTGAGTTTCGCATTTCATCTTTTCTTCTGAATTGCTCTCCATCAGTCTGGTAGGAATGTGATGGAATTTGCCCTATGTAGACATCTGGGGATTTTTCTGGATCATGCACCAAAAACAACAAACCAACATAGTCTAGGTCATTTTCCGTAAATTGAATATGCAAATATTCCTATATGCAACTGGCAACTCGATCTCAGTTGCTGCTGTTCACATGTTGTTCCCCTCAACGATGCATTCGTAGGGCTAGAAAAAAAACAACAGGTTAATAGGCGCCGTGCGGTACCCGAAAAAAAAAAAAAAAAACTGCACAACATCATCCGGAAGTACACCCCTGAAAACTAACATGACATTGGCAAATTCCCATTGTTAATAGGAAATGCAGCGACTCAAATGGTGGATTTTTCCAGCCAGTCATGTTAGTTTTGGGAGGTGTATAATTACCCCCGTAATGCCAGGAAATAACCCCATTTGAAGATTGTATTAACATGTCATCAACATCCCAATTTGTCCCCCGCCTTCATCAAGGCTGTACTGTCTGCCACGCTCTTCTCAACACCTGGCAGGACCCACGATTTTCGACTCCAGGAAAGTTTGGGAAAATTCCGGTCTCCCTGAAACGAACAGCAAAAAGCACCTGAAACTGTTGAAATAGTGTTTCGGTGGCATGTTAGGTAATCATAGGGAATGTAACCAATCATGAGATTCCCATCGAAAAAGACTTTCAGAAGCGACCGATTGAATGATTATCTCATTGGCCATTCAGAATCTCTTGAGGCCAGCTATTTGCATTGGGGAGATGTTCTGTTTTCGATATTTGTCCAGATCCAAAACACGGTCCTTGAACTGGAGCTTGTATATAAGTGAATTGATCATATCCGACAGTATTGTTTGGGTGGGTATGTTTGGGTCGTCCCCCCAGGAATAGTCAATATCAGTATATTATTTGAAGGTAAAAGGTATCGCGTACAAAACAAGTGATGATTGTGATGGTTCTTGTGTACACTCTCATGGATACCCCAACTTGGTGGACTTTTGGAAGCATCGTTCCCTGAAAAAAAACACCAGCCCTGGTGCGCACCAGAGACATCCGCAATCACCACGACTGTTGGATGGTTTTGAAAACCATGTAACTCAGATTCTTACCATATCAACTGGTGAGATATACTGAAATGAATAAGATATTTCTTGTACCGGTTGCAATTCGCCGGATTTCCCTGCATCATCAACAAGATCTAAAGACAATATGGCTGGTCAACCTACTCCCCCCTAACGTACACCCCCAGAAATAAAGCCTCATTAAGGGCGTATTAACCAGTGGTTTCCCTTACATATTGCCTTATTAAACCCTTATTTCTGAGGGGGGTTCGTTGGGGGGTGGAGTTGGTTGACCAGCCACAAAGAAAACCCTTTTCCAATCAGAATTCCTCCTTTCAGCAATTTCTACCTCTTCACTGCCAAGTAGCTGTTGTTCATGGCATCAATGGATTTATTCATCGAGTTGGAGTAAGCTTCAAGGGAAGCCTCACACATTTTTTTTTAACATAGATACAACAAACAACCAACCAACCAAACAAACATTCAATGGAACAGACAATCAATCGAACAAACGAACAAACAAACGAACAACAATTGACAACAAGCACCACCACAGCCACAAACAACACACATATTCCCCGGGCACAAAATACAGTACATCAACAACATATAGAACTGTCACCCGTCGATTTGAGAAAAGGGTCAGGTTTTAGAGCCATGAAGCGAAATGCCATGAACCAAGCAGGCGTGCTTTTTTGAAATCATAGCCAACATATGATGGGCAAACTCCGGGATATTTTTCAAAGATGTCAAGCTCATTTATACAGCTCTAAGGGTATGTAAATATCATTTCAAACTCAGCATGTCACCAAACTGAAGGCAGTCATATAGGGACAAACTATTTATGCTTCAGAAATCTGGTGATTTCACCAATTAAGCTGGGTAGTGAATATCCCACGATTTATGCAAAAAAAAACAACCCGTAACCATGGTGCAACCGCTGGAAAACAGTGAATGCAATTAACAGGTTCAGGGTTTACTTGGGTCATTGTTACATTCCAATAATTTGATATGGAAAAAAACACATCTTGTTGTTTGTTTTCACCCATGAATTGGGGAGATGATCCAATTCGACTAATATTTTTGAACTGGTTGGTTCAACCACCAACTAAATCAACAACAATTGGCTTGTGAGGTGCATTTGGAGGTCACCATATTTTTGGCAGTGGGCCCATATCACCCACTAACACCTATAAACCCCTTGTAAGGGTATTAAAGAAAACATCCCCAAACAAAATAACCCCAAAAATACCACCAGTGAAGCTGCTTTGTGTTGTTTCGCTCTCATGTGATCCGATTTCACACAATGAAACTCGGGTGTCCTGGTGTTCTTTACGTTCCTTCAGCAAGATCTTTTCCAAATTTTCAGCCCGGGCCTGTGATGCTGAAGAAAAACATCTTGTGATGTTGGCACCAGTTGAGGATGGATGAAATACTGTTGATGGACGAAATCCTGCACCACCTGGGATGGTTAAAACCCTATAAATATTGGGATAATGATCATCCTTGGTGGTGCAGGATTTTGTCCATCAACAGTATCACCATGTTTTTGTTCTGAGTTTTTGAAATGCTGTGATGTGTCTTTACAGATTTTAGGTGGTGCAAGATTTTGTCTATCAACTGCAGGTAATGGCGGTGTAATGATGATCACAGGATGTTTGAGGCACAGGGGACATTTTTTATGATGTAAATACATACACCCGCCAAAACGAACATAGCACCTGAAAATGGATGGTTGGAATACTAGTTTTCTGGTGTGATGGCCCATGTTCAAGGGCTATGTTAGTTTCAAGGAGGGTATGTGGGGAAAAAACCCAGGGCCTTCCTATAAGATCAACATGGATCAAATGTTGAGACACCAGAAATTGAGTTTCAGCCAAATACTTCAATATGTATATACTGTTTCAATATACACATATTCATCAGATACATACATGTAAATATTTGTACATATATGCATGGAAATGTCTCTCTATACATACATATACATTAATGGAATTTGAATTATGTGTTAATCTCTATGTATATACAAATCTTAATCTAAATCAGACTCTAGAGGGAAAATTAGTAAAATACTCCTAGCTTCCCTGGCACAGTCCATGCCACAAATAGTTTAGATATACTTCAATTACTTCAGTCTCTATCTACTGTAGTATAAAGATGTATAAAGTCTACTCCCCCGAAAATTAACATGGAATCGAAAAACTGCCCTTTGAAAAGGCAAATCATTTTCCAAACCTTCATTTTGGGGTTCCATGTTAATTTTCAGGGGTGTACCTTTTGACTGTCTATATATATAAATATACATATACATACATTGACATACCAAGTCCCACAACCATACCAACCACAACTGGTAGCCATCCGCCATCTTAGTGTTTCTTTCACTTAAAGGGGAAACTCAACACAAAGGGGTCGAAAACATTCAAAACACAAAACAAGGTATGCCACACATCAAACTGCTATCCAACTGCTCGCGGCTGAATCTACTATCAACTCAAAAAGGGAAGAGCAAATGATCTCTCCTCCCATCTCCTACTTATTGGGCTCATGAAAAAACCAATCCAAACAATGCATTGCTGTTGATGGCAAAAAATCCGGCGTTCACCAGTTGAGGTTTGTTGTTTATCCCATTATCTACATGGGTTTTAGCACCATCTCAAGTGGTTGGCCTTGGGATTTCTGGTTGCCATCCATCAACAGTATTTTTGCGGGGTTTCACCCCGAAAAAACATACCACTAAATTTGCATCAAGTTTGAACCTCCAAAAAAACTTGGGGTAATTCGATGACCTCCAAGGACTCCCTGTAGCGTTGCATTTCATCCAATTCCTGTTGCATCTCTTCGAAGGCTGGTGCCGCCTGCGGGTTGAGTTTGGCTTTTTTCGGGTGGCCGGGGTTTCCAACGTTTTTGAAGAACACAAAAAAACATGTTCAAATACATATGATCCATGGGACTGGAATGTTTACCTACTTTTCTACCGTCAATTTATGACATTCATGTATAGGCAAATATTCCAGTCCCATGAAGCATCTTGGATGTTCAAGTACAAAAAAAAGTCATTCGAAAAAGTCGTGAAATTCTCACCATGATGTAGGCAGCATGGATGCTGCCTATGGATGGCCAGTTGTTTTGCGCCAAAAACAGTTGAACATTTCCAGGATGGACGGATGAACATCACCTGCTGGATCATCTTCTTGGTTTCAACCACTGGTTCTCTGAGTTGTACCATAATCCAAAAGGTTTCCCAAAGGAAGCCCAAAAAGATTGGGCAAATGTGAGGTTGATTCATAAGCTACAAAAATGCCTACATGTCTGACAAGACCTGGTGGATAATGAAAACAGACATGACAACTCACCATAGCACCTTCCAGGTTGCGCCTTCCAAACAAGTCCTACACCCCCGAAGTTTAACATAGCAGGGTCGGTCCCAAGGCTCAAAATTTAGGTACCTTTCGAGGGACAGGAGGTTTTTTTGGAGCATGTTATCCAACCATCGATTTTGGGATCATCAATTTTGAGCCACAACCATATGGATGTTTCCGAAAATAGTGGTACCCCCAAATCTCCCATTTTAGTAGGGTTTTCCATTATAAACCATCCATTTTTGGGGTATCCCTATTTTTGGAAACACCCATATAAACCCATATGCTTTTAAAGATCATGTGTCAAGGTAAACTCCCATGTTACCGTTATGAATTTCACCCTTTCTACGAACATTCCCCCCTGTGATGACCTCGGACTTCTGTTGCGGCATCCTAAGCTGCGAACGTTCTTGCTGCTGGAATTTCAACAAGCAACAATTTCTGGTTCACAAGGTGCTGGGCTGCTGGTACTTTATCAGTGTTAAATAACGAAACATCAAACACATACACACAAGAAAAGGGGCAGTTATATGTTGGGTGTGTACTCATCCCAGTAACAGTGACCACCAGGATTATTACATGTTTAGTAGGGGATTCCTATGAATCTTCAAAAATGCCACTGTTAGTGGGAGGGGGGCCATACCCAAGTTATATGCATGTATTATCTTACTAAAACTTAGGTCCCAAACGCTAAAGTACTATAACGGTTTTACCTTTTTTTAGTGGGTCACATCGATCATGGCCGCTAAACTCCAACGGGCTCTGCGGTATAAGGGAAGCACCAAAGATTTCGCGAAGTGTTTGAAGTCCACTGGGAACAGGGGGGCTGATTCATCCAAAAGGTCCTATCTGGTGAGATAGCTCAAAACAAGGTGGGCCGCTGGCCGATTTGGGTTCCAAGAATTTTTGCTTAAAGCATACCACCTGAAAAGTAGATGGCACAGCTGCCATTAGCCTTGCTTTATAATGGTCCCTTACAAATCGCCACCAAACGTTGGGAGTGGAAACCGCCACCTATCTACGTGTTTGAAAATTTGGGCTGCCAAAACTCAACGTTTTGATGGTTTTTCTGGATCCCAACTTCATCATCTTTACTGAAATCCCATTTCGGGGCAAGTTCCCATCCCATTTCTTTTAACAAAAACAGTACCACCTAAATACCTCAGGTGAGCCACGGACAAACAAAAAGGGCCGGATACTTGAACTATGAGTCAAACTGGTTGGTTAAGGTTCCGGGATCCTTATTTCCTTTTCTTATGAAATAATCCCTATATAACTAAGTAGTATTTCATCACCTATATAACCCAGCCAACACAGTCGTTTTTCACTGCTCAAATGAGTAGATTCAGGAGTTCAGGGTTTATTCAGGTGGAAAAGCCGCATTTTTTGTCGGTTTCCATTCCCCTCTCTCCTGATTTCATCCCTGCTACAGGGGAGCACGGAATCCTAGGATACTTATGGATAGTAAACCATACACACAGTCAGCACCCAAAAAAATCCACTGAGCAACTCATTTACAACTACGTAGTTATACAACAAGTTTTACAACTGAGAGCAGCCTAAACTATACCACTCACACATGGAAACAATTTACACATGAATTCACCACCCTATACAAAAAATATCTGTGTGAATTTTAGATATTATGAAATTTCCAGCATTTTAGCGAGTTTTCAAACAAAAAACATCAACTTTTCCACCCCCTCTTGCTCATAGACATCCCAGGGACAACAGTAACTATAGGTGGTAGTCTTCCAACTCTCAATTTTCAGGTGCGAACCGTTAGGATCAGGGAGAGTAGGTTGCCAAATCATGAAAATCTCCACCTTCCGCAACCTCTTCCGGATGTTTTTTCCGTTTCTGGGCTTGGGCTGACTGATCTTTGATGAGAAGATCCACGTCTTTTAATTTGGATTCCATGGCCCTTAGGGTCAGGCAATCTGAAGGGAATAAAAATTTGGTGTAGGGATCATTTATGGCTAATCAATTAACCCCCCCAACGTAACGCCCCCCCAGAAATGGGGGTTTATGATCAGGGCTTGTTAACCATTGGTCTCCCTTAATAAGGTCGGCTATTTAACCCTTATTTTTGAGGGGGGGTAGTTGATGAGCCATGAATCATGTATGTATTACCTCCGACACCAAGGAACCGAGGATTCCACCAGCAAACATGGGTGATATGTATGTGTACCTAGAACCCAAATGCCCCTTGTTTTGAATTCAAACCCCAAAACAGAGGACAAACAGGTTCCAGGTATATTATTTACAAATCATACAATGACAATTGGCAATTGTGTAATTTTGTTTGGCTGCGTATTTTACTAGAACTCAAATAATCATTGGCTACCTACAAAAAGGCTGGTTATATTCTTGGTATGTTTAAGGTTGGTTGACTGATTCTGAAATTCAAAATGCGGCTTAATGTGATTGTTTTGGATGATCAAATGCTTTGATGATCCCAGATTTCCTCGATCATTCAACTGACCTGATTGAGAGGATGAAAACAGCCTAGTCAACAAGAAACACCTAGCAAAGTCAAGGGAAGTTCCAGGGACAATAGTGGTGACCCCCAGCCACACATCCTACTCCCATGACAATCCCTTGAAGTATATGGGAAGCTTATGTCCCACTCTTGGGGGTTCTGGGAAACATCCAGTCACACTGTCAAAACATTAATACTTAAAACTGAACTGCAAGCCTCGGGAAAATGTTAACAGTAAGATGTTGATTCACACTGATATGTTCCTGGAACCTGTTTGTTCTCTATTTTGGGGTTTGAACCCTCCAACAGAAGGCCTTTTCCATTCAAAACAAGGGTCATTTGGGTTCCAGCTTTCTATGACTCCAATAGTTTAGCAATCATGTTTAGGAAGCCTGAATTTCACCCAGAAGTTTCTGAAATTTCCGGCCACCTTGCAGTGGTTTTCCTGCTACCAGGCTACCAGTGTTCGGTGGCCGCCCCGATTAGATCAGGAAAACAAGGGGTGCCATGGCCCTATGTTAAATTTGATTCAAAGCCATTTATTATAGACATCTACCAGGTGTGGGCAAGAGGGGTTACCCCAAGACTGGGCTACATCACCAAAGATTCAATACAACCAATTGGGTTTCCAATGAGATTATAAAAGAATTCATAGTCTTAAATGAAGGTAAAAAAAGGCTAAAGCTATATAAGAACAAGTGTTTTCAATGACAGTCCACATGAGTGGAGTTCCAACTGTAAACCCGCAATGAATTCAGCAAACATGTGCCTTTTGGAAATGTCCTTGATGGATGAGTCAGTTGTCCGAGTCATCCCTTTTCCGCAAGTGGCCAGCTGTACTTGCCAACGACCAAGAATTTCAATGTGTTTCATTTTCCTTGAAAGGAATTCTTGATCTTACTGACTCATGATGTGTTTGGTTGCTTTACTTTTCCCAGATGCTTAAGTTATCGTATATTTACCTACATTTACTCCCTAAACTAGCCGAATATAGGAAAAAAATACCATACATTGAGTGTCTGGGTATATTGCCCCACGTCCAAGTCCGAAAGAAACCAAGTTGCAAGATACGACGTTGCAACTCTTGTTCTTTCAATGCACCACCTGTCATGATAGGATCCAAAACCGCTGCAGGCTGGCTGTTGTTGTAGGTCACCCAAATGGACAAGGTATAGGTTTTTGTGGGTTTTCATTGACAGAAAAATATGGATAAACACGTACCCATTCACAAAACAAACCCTATTGACCGAGTATACAGTCTTTGACCAAGTCTTTGAGGTGGTACAAGACTTGCGAAATGGAATCCATGTCCGCTTCTTGGTTTGTTTCCAGCGCTCGGAAAGGATGCTGGAACGCTCGGGGTTCTTTTGTCATCATCCATGGTCAAGTCCTGCTGGTGCATCTACATCAACACCAAGTGGGATAAGGAAAGCGCGAGTGGTGCCACTACTGCTTTCACCAATCACAAGATCGACTGGATTCGCCATCGTGAATCCATGGAACTTTTCAAAGACAACGGGCCCATTTAATGATGAATGTACAAGGACATGATTTCAAACGAAACGTTTAGGAAGTGCCTACATGATAGCAGCTAGCAAGCATGCATGTAAACCGGCACATTTTGGTAATGTGTCATCTATGGACAAGATTCATGTTTAGTGATTCCAGCTTTTCTGTAGGTCAAGAATATTGAGCCATACTCACATTTCTTACCGTGTTTTGCCAGTTCAATACTTGGTGGTTGTGTTGTGTTGGTCATTTACGTAAGTCTAGGTATAATGGAAATTGTTACGGCCATTGGGAATTCACTCTTAACCAGCTTTCACCCTGGCAAATACCAAGCAAACAAAAACCATTGTTGAACACTATACCCCCTGTCCTACACCGGCACTGTCAACAAGTTCTGTAGATATAGTGTAACTGGGTAGCATAATTCCCTATATACTGGGTTGCATAATTCGCTCAGTGCTCACTTGAGGAAATGCCAAAATGGTGAGGATGACTCTCATGGGGTGGTTTGTCGATGGCTGTTAATCTTGCCAATTGTGCCTATTCTAAGCATAACCCCACCCATGCCATACATTTAAGGTATATTTACCCACAGGCGCCTTCGTTTGCCCAAGGTCCCACAATTTAGGGATTGTTGCACCTTCAAACACATACCACACTCCACGTTTAGGTTAGGGTTTTAAATCTAGGGATGGGTTTGGGGTTTCATGTTTGTACTGCATCCTTCAAAGCACGCTAGAGACCACATTTAGGGTTTTAGATTTAGGGATTGGTTTGCGGTTTCATGGTTCCACTGTACCCTTCAATGTACGCTAATCAGAGACCACGTGTAGGGGATTGGTTTGGGGGTCATGGTTCCACTGTACCCTTCAAAGTACGCTAATTAGAGACCACGTTTAGGGTTTAAATTTTAGGGATTGGTTTGAGGGTTCATGTTTGTACTGCACCCGGAAAAGAAGGCTAGAGAGCACGTTTAGGGTTTTAGATTTAGGGTTTGGTAGGTTCCACTGTACCCTTGAAAGTACACTAATTAGAGACCACGCGCAGGGTTTTTAATTTAGGGATTGGTCATATATTTACCTGCACTGGTTACCAAGCCTATGGCGGAGCCCGGGCAAACGAAGGAGCCTGGCCGTATATTTACTTAGATGAATGGCCTATCTTGATGGGTTATGATGCAGGTAAACATAATAAACATACCAGTCCCATGGATTGTCTGGGGCCAATCTAGAATAGGAATATATTTCCCACAATCTTCACCTGAAAATAAATCAAATATATGATGAAGTCCACCAATTTAGAATAGAAAATTGAAAAATTATCTCTGAAATTGAAGTATGCTCCCTCCTCCCCCTCACTGATTCAGGTGAAATTGCATCCACTTTTGTTTGAGTCGAGATCAGAAACGGTCACTTGCAGTTGCATTTTCATCATGGATTCCAGTTGCCATAATTTTTTTGGAGATTTTTCGGATCAAAAAATCCGATCCGAAAATCCCAAGCCAACCAACCCCCCCAAAAAAGAACGCTCATCAATTTCAATTTCAGTATTTTGAACTCAGGGTTAAGTGTTTTTTTAAAACAAAGGGAGGGTTTAGGTCACTATACTTCGATCCCATGCTAGTTGGTGGATTCAACCCATCTGAAAAATATTAGTCAGATTGGATCATTCCCCAAATAGGGATGAACATAAAAATATTTGAAACCACCACCCAGCATGTTGTTTTTGTTGCTTCACGAAAAAATCCATGGGGTATTTTTTGGGGTAACCCACACAAAAAAATCGGCCGGATTCGCCTGCGGAACTCGGCACTGAAGTCGCCTCAACCCGAACATTTTCTCGTGACCCGGTGAATTTTTAGGGCTTCCCAAACTCAACTGGTTTTCGCGGGATTTCTGAAGCATCAACAGTAGCACCCCAAAAAATGGGTGGTTGAGAAACTACTTTCCTTTTGGGAAATCCTATTTTCAGGGGGCGTTTGCTCAGGGAGGGTCATTAACCCTTTCTAATCACTCATGTCACAACCCAAAAGAAGGCTCTAGAAGGAGGGCTGTCACAACCAAGTCTGGGCAATCTTTGAAAAATCCTCGGAAAAATCTGGGCATTTTATAATACTCCCCCGAAAAATGACCAGTTTGGCCCCTTGAAAAATGATGCTTGGAAGAGTTCAGCTCGCTCCCTTTTCACAGATAAACCTCCCTGGTTCAACTTCGAGGGGGTGTTATTCTGACCAAGGATTACACCCCTGCAATCGAGGAAAGTTTCCCGTATTAATAGGCTATACGGGCTATACCTTTTGGAGTGTTTTCTCCCAAGTGATGTCACTCTAAATTTGACCAAATCGAATCATTTGATCAACCTGTTGCTGGTTCAGAAATCCGGCTAACCACCCATTGTTTATGGAACAAAAACCTATGCAAAAACAGGATAGTCTCCATATCAACAGGTTAGCCAGAGTATTTGGAAGAGTTTCGCAGTGGGGATCTGATCACTAAGTTCCAGGCCCATTTAAAAAACACCACTGTATAAGTGGTTTCTCAAAAAACTTACCCTTCATAATAAACATACTATGAGTGATTGACAAATTTATGAGTTACACAAGTTATCACCACAAAATATGCCCCAAAGGTTTACTTTCTTGGGTTGTAAACAAGCAACTTATACCAAGAACCTGAGATCTGTGGTCATCTACCTTCCAACCTACGCGGCTTACGACTTCCAATTCCATGTGATTTCTCGCCAAGCTACCGAAGTGGTGGACACATCCAACGTGTCCAGTACTGTTTGACCTGTTTTTGGCCAAGTGACCAGTCTGGCTCAAAACCCACCAATGACGTTCCATGAAATACTGGTGAGTTGATAGAGATCCTTATATTGGCTTATGAACTTATGAAATAATCCTTGTATATCTATATATATATACTTGGGTAAAATAATCCCTTATATATACAGCAAAGAACAAGGGTTTTGATCACTGCTCTTCCGTCTTGCCAATCCCTTGCACGATCCCATAAACAGTGCACAATTACGGGAAAATCTCAGAAATTGACTGGTACCATACCCTTCCTCCCATAATCATGGAAGTGGAAATGAAAAGAAACTAATATCTGGAAGGACCCATTTTCCACATCGATGATTGTGGGAAAAAGGGTGGGTTTGCAGTGTTTGATTTCCCTAAAATTGGTGATTTAATGATGCCACACCATGATATGCACCCCAGAATTGAGCGTGGATACATGTGCAATGGCCCAAATGTTTAAAGGAGTTTACCTTTTCCAAACCATCATTGAAAGGGTACAGTATTTATGTTAGTTCTCTGGGTACAATCCTCTTGGTTATTGATATTGAACAATTCCAGGAATATGTACCATGGCTGGATGGAAAACCTGACAGTGTAACTAGGAAATACAGGTTACCTTTCCAAAAAAGTCCATTTTCCAATGCCATGTTAGTTTACAGTACCAAACACCGACCTTTTTTGTTGAGTTATGATCATACATAAATACGCTGGGCAAGCGCCCGATTTCATCATCCGAAAACATGTCCCTTGGATTTCATTCCTGAGAAAGATAAACCAATCAGTTTGCTTCTTTGGAAAACCACCCAAACAAAAATCACACGTCTAACTGTTGATGGTTCAGACGTCCTGCACCCGTTGATATGGTAGTTTATCCCATTATTTACAAGGTTGTAGCACCACCCAGGTGGTTGGCCTTGGGATTTCTGAACCATCAACAGAATGACCCTAAAGCTCCGGGGACATGTCTTAGGAAAAAAAACGAGGGACCTACAAAAGTTCCTCCCTTTGTAGGAGTTTCCGAAGGCAAGTTGACACAACCCATAGCATCCGTGTGTATGGTATATTTACCTACATTTTTCATAAAAATCAACCAAACGTAGGTTCATATTATACCATACATGGATGGTATGGGAAAGAAAATCACATCCAATTTTTGAAGGGGTTGAAAATGGGAACCGCAAATTATGATCGTGATATAGTTCTGCAGCTTTGGCCATGTATGCTGATGGGCTTTGAGAATCGTGAGCTGCTTATAGTACGTTTGGTTTGGCCGGACTGCCGAAAACTTGCCACGAAGTTGTTCATGGGCCATTGCCACATCCATGTCGGGATTCGCCTCCAGGAAAGCGCCAACTTGGGCATCGGCTGGGTTCCGTTTGGGTGGGGCCGGGCACACCTGTTGAGAGGCTGTCTTGCGCACAAGCTTTGGGTCTGGCACCACTTGTAGGAAGGCTTGCTCGTTCATGTTTTGGAGGCAGCTGTGGAGCAAAAAAGGACGCGATTGCCCTTTCCTACTTTGACGTTCACAGAGCCAGGCAAACGACCGACTTGGGTAGTTTTCGCCGATGCCATGTCAGCACCTAGGGCTTTGGATAGATCCTTTGTGACCTGAAGGGTGCTCTTGCTATTGAGGTGGTCGTCAAGCATCAGCCACACCGGCAGTTGCCTTTGGAAGTCTCTACTAAACAGCTGGGCTGCAAGGAAACTAAAGTCTCCAACCTTCCCTGGAAGTTGTCGGCATCTATGAGCACGAGATTGCCCTTGTTTGGCCTGATGAAGACATGAAGGCTGGACATCCGAAGCCATCTAGGAAGCTCTTCATGAACTAAGTCCTGGCTGGCCTGTGGCAAGGATAGCACCGGTTTCTTGTCCGTAGTGAGCAGCAGCACATTGAAGGATTGTGCTTCTGGAAAGGAACGAGGAAAGGTGGGAGCAGCAGCCAGCCCAGGAGAGGTTTCGCTACTCATGTTGGCCATGGCAAGGCTTTGTCCGCTATAAAATGCCAGCTCGAATCCCAGAATCCCATAGGATCCATGTATGGTATATTTACCTACATTTACCATACAAATCAACTAAAACTAGGTAAATATACCATACATGGATGGTATGGGGATATTCTCACCCATTGGTACCTTACAAATTTCCAGGCCTGTGTTTCTGATTGATCGACGTGAACTCAGTTGACTTTGTGCCACCTCTGATACCTGGGAAAAAAAGGCAGAACATGGCCATCGTTTTGACCACCAAAAATCGTCTAAAAGCAAAGGCAAGTTCAGAATGGTGATTCATTTATTTTGTGTGGAAAATCATACTACCATGTTATAGTCAATTTATATGGAGATTTGAACGAGGCATCATATGGACCCCAAGCCAACCCTGTTGCCACTGCTCATGTTGGCGCGGCAAAAACACCGCCCCCGCTGGGATGGAAATCGCAGCGTTTCGTGGATCAAATCTAATATGAGTCAATTTTAGTATAGCAACTGCCATTGGACCCCAAAACGTTGCAAAATGAAGGTTTTAGGCCCTAGGAATATGGGTTATTATTCTAAAAATGAAGGTTGTAGGTCCCAATGGTGCGACTGCCCCTAAAAATACGAAGCTGGCTGCATGAATATTTAGAATGGCACAGACAATGAGATCTCGTCTAATTTCGGGCCTCAGTACGGGCTAAGTGGCACAGAGACACCTACAAAAGATGTATGGGTTGAGGAGACTCTTCAAACAACCAGGAATCTTCAAAAACGCAAACTGGATTTTTCTGCGTCTGCTGGGAGAATTGAGAAGATCAATTGTTAGACTTTCAAAGATCGGTGCAAAAACAGGTGCTTTTTTCGCAACATGCCAGGCATGGACTCCAGTCAAGTCACGGAGCAATTGCAGCCAGTTCTGCATCTTAAACAAACAACACGGGGGAATCACAAGATGACCTGTTGTAACCAGTGAGTTTTTTTGATAAGCGGGATGCGTCGTATATTTACCTACAAAACTGGGTAGTTCAGGGAGTAAATGTATAGGCAAATATACCATACATTGAGCGTCTGGGCAACACAGCAACTCTCAAAACATTTCAAACAACTCGAATCACTTATCACGAACCATGGGATTTTTACCTGTGATCATAGCTGCCCGTCAAATCCACAGCCCTTCCACCATCCTGCCTCTGTATTTCCCACTGAGCGCCTTAGGTCTAGGAATTCCGAGTCCATTCCCAACTTGAATACTTCATCTTACTTCGTCTAAAGGTGTTTTTGGTGGAATAATGATATGGGTTGAAGTAGAACATATGTAAAACCATATGACTAAATTGAATAAGCCTCATGAAACTCGCGAAAACACTCATGGAATCTTGCCCCTAGGAACTTCCAGAAACAACGAAACAGTACTTCGGTTGAGTGTTGTGTTATGTGATCTTTGGAATCAACACAAGTTCTTAGCCAGAACGTCACGGTTCTGCCCCAGAAACTCCGCTTGTTTGTACCTAAGCTGCCAATTTGGTGTTGTTTTCACCATGTATCTCTTGATTCCCCGGGAAACCACTGTATGATATATAAACAGATACGTAAAGGTTACTTGGATCTGCATAAAATGATTGGAACAAGTAAAACATATTCTCCCAATTGGTGGTTTTTCATGGCGATTTACCATGGTGCAAAGTAAAAAATCACCTTAAACGAATCCAAGATTATGTGTACTTAAACATGTATACCACAGAAATCCAACATAGATACCAACAATTGCCATGTTTTTTTTCGGGAGTTACCTTTTCCCACCCAATTGTTTTTTCGGTATCCATGTTCGTTTTCGTGGGTGTATACATCCTGGTACAAATGCCAGCCAAACCTGAGATAACAGAACATAGATACCAACACCTTCCGAAAGAACTGCCTGTTCGCCGCCTTTGAGGGTGATCGAGGCAGCCGGAGTCCAGCCATTTGAATTCCCATGAAAAAACATTGGCAGCTGATGAAAAAATAACACATAGAAATGACACATCGCTTGAGTTGTTTTCAAGTGGCAGAACATGATAAAACCCTGATATTATCAGATCTGATAAATCATCGAAAAAATTTTCAGCAGAACTGATAAAACAAATCTGTTAAAACTGATAAATCATCTGATCATTCATGGGAATCAAAGGGTTGCCAAAAATCCCCAATTTAACAAGAATCCACCTGTTCATCCAATGGAATGCTTCACCCTTTAGTGTTGAATCTATCTGTTGACTCCCAAAAACCGGATCCAGCCACCAAAGTGAAACCCCAAACAGTTCATCGGACGATCCCCGTTAGTCGTTAGCATCACCCCCATCCATAAGCCACTTAGGCCAGGGGAACAACCCCAGTTAGGGACCTTGCGATCACCAGAGCTATTAACCACTTACTAACATAGCCCCTGAAAATATACTGGGCCCCAAAAGGAAAGGCGATGGGGGGCGAGCTCTAAAAGAATTGGATCGACCAACCCTCCACCTACCCAGGATGTAATCGCGGCAAATGAAGGTTTGTACGTTGGGATTTGCGAGCCTAAAAATGTAATGTCATCCTGGGTAGGGGGTAGATCTAACCAGTAGACCTCAAACAAGGTCAACATGGAACCAAAATGTGGGAGTTTTTGCTAGTTGGTTTTGCCAAATGATTTTCCTTTGGGGTAGCAGATGCTATGTTGGTTGAAGGGAGTGTAGATGTTATTAATGCTTAATCAAAACAATCAATTCAATATGTATTTGTCTGAAAGTGGTGGCTGGGGAATCTAAAAAGACTTGGAAACCAATGTGACCGAATGACCACGTACCGTGAGTAGACCCACCCCGCAAACCCATCATAGAAAAATAACAAAAAATAATATAATCTGAAACAAATAATCCAGGGGGTGACCGGGGTACCAGGATGAATTTACCAAGGACAAGTCCATATGAAAATATTCAACACTTGAAAAAAAATATATCTATTTGTTTACCACCGGAACAAAACCGGAAAGTGAAATGAAAACAAACAGTTTACAAAGTCATCCTGCTTCCGTTTCAATGATGCTGCAGGAACACATTTTGATCATTTTTCACTTTTTAGTCTCAAAACCATTCCTTTTCATCATGCCTTCTGCATGATATGGGCCTCGCGCCGCGTGCGCAAAAGCCAATGGCGCAGTCCAATGACTGGTGCACTGGTGCGGGCTGTACAATGTGCAATTTGCTGGAAACGCATCATTCCCTGATCTTCAAAACACCTATCAAAGCGCGGGAAATCCGTTGTCAGTGACGTCACGTGGTTTAATATCATTAAATCATCCAAAATCATTTGAAAGAAAATTTGGCCGATATCTCACAAGCTTCGTGGACCTTTATTGAACTTCCTGCACAAACAAACGCGATACGTTCCTGCAAGCGAATAGTTTCGGGCTAGATCCAGGATCGTCAGGAAGGCAAAATGGCCTAGACCATAATATGTATACTGTATACTCAGAAAGAAGTTCCTGACCACCCTTCATGGAATAAAAGAATGAGGTTGCCAATTTGTGCGGCCTGATAACACGTTGACATGGTGTTCTCCCATCGCTGTACATGAGGGGAGGCCAACATCTCAGCATCGCCCCAGAAATTCGAAGAGAAAAAACACCACAGTCCAGTGCCACCATCTTTACAATTACAAAGCGGTTCTGAACTCCGACAGAAACAGCATGAAACAGCGTCTCAAATGTACCAGCTACCCCTCAAGCGACGGGAACCATTTATGTCCTGCGAGTTTTGACAAGATTATAATATAAATTCCATCTACCCCCCCACCCAGTAACTGCAACAAATAAAGGTTTATAGGGATTTCCTACAAAAATGTATTAGTCCTGCGTGGTAGGGGATAGATCCAGGATATGAATTACGTATTCCCAACACTTTTGTTGGGATACGAAGTGTATTTTCATCGACTTATATATATATATCGATATATATGTATATATGCATCAAAAGGATTCACAAGGGGCAATAAATCCATCTTGAAGAGCCAATTACCATTTGGGAGTTATGGATCCAACCAATTCACATAAAGGCGAAAAACCCCTGAAAGGCTTAACGGCTGGAAGGTAAAAGTCACCAAATTGAAAAGGAAAATCATCTCAACCGAATCTTCTTTTTTGGATTCCATGTTTAATCTTCCCAGGGTAAAAAACAACTCTATTACTGAAATTTGAGGTAGAATTTTCCCAGCCCGGCAACAAACTGTCTTTTGAGAGACCATCAGCAACAGGAGTTCATCGATTGTACACGGTTTGCTCTCTCACGCCAGGGCTACAGCCGAAAATATACCCTTTTATTTTGCGGAGGTTATTTCACCTGACTTCAACAAAATTTGGCTTAGATGGTCTAGATACTTCTTATCCCTACCGCTAAAAACGTATAGCTGTGCCAGTCATACCCTCCATCCTCCATGTCAATCCCCGTCAGTGTCCTTGGTTACGTTGCTCAACTTGGTCACATTCTCCTGGCACATAGGCATCCAATGAATGTTTATAGGATATACCCGTGTACCTGGGCAATTCATTATAAATCCTTAACCTGAATTAAGGCCTTTTCCCTTTGTCTGGTGGGCCACCCCCCCGCCAAGAGGCACAAGAGGTGACCCCATTCCTGAATTAAGCCATTTTGGGTAGGATTCCCTTGCTAAACCTTTTGGGGTGACCTCAGCTGAGGTCGCTATAAATTTCCCAGAATATACCACGGAGGTATATCTGTTCCAAGGATCTGCCAAAAGAATTGGAGAAAAAGCAACGTCATAATTCCTTTTACACAAATGCCGTTATTTACATGTAGATATGTAATATATCTATATCATACAGACATATATATAATATATTATATATATACATGGTATGTATATTTACACGGGTGAATTAGATCCTATTTCACCAACCTGTATTTTCGCCCACAAACGTCTCTTCCAGCAGCTCTGTGGTCCTTGGACTGGGAATTCCTAAACCTGAATCAAGGTGACCAGATCTAATATAAGGTGGTCACCTTCATTTCCAAATCCTCAACAGCTGTTTCTGGTTCCCTTAATAGGTGGTAGGTGATATATAACCACCCAATAGGCAATATATAAGTGGTATATAAGTGGTATATACTGCCAATTGGGGACTTATATATCACCTATCACCTATTAAGGGAACCAGGAAACTCCATTGAAATCCCTTAAAAATTCCCCTACCCGGTGAACACCAAATGTTTTGATTAAGGTGACTAAAATTCTGGTGATTTGGGGGACACCAAAGCCTTACAATCGGTACCATTTAAGGTGACGAACTATTTGGCCGTGGTTTGGTCGTGAAAAAAAATGTGGCCAGCTATGATGGTGTAGTTCAAAAAGACCACGTACATTCCGGAAAACTAATATGGCAATAGAAAATCCCATCTTCAATAGGGAATACATCTTCAAATGGTGGATGTTCCATTGCCATGTTGGCTTTCGAGGGGGGTACCCTCTGTTATAACCTCTGGTATATTAGGCAACCGAATATAAACCGTGTCAATCAGGATGCATTTCTTCAAAATGCCAGATGCATAGCATGTTCCATGACAATCTACCACAACAACACTGGAATATGATTATATTATCCCTTCTAAGTCCCCTGTAATTTTCCTGTGATGTACATCTTATCATCGTCATAACTCTGAATCGGCAAATTATACGAATACTAGTTAATACATATTCCATCAATATAACAAGATATCCTAATAAACACACTTCCATTCAACCCACAACTTACCCCCGTGTTGGTCCGCCCTCGGTTAACGTACAGCCGTGAACCCCCCCCCCCCCCCGGTATCCTTGAATCCAATGGGCCAACCTAAAGGACCTAAAATGTCACCTCGTTGCGAGGGCGATGAGGTAAGAAGCCAACAACCAATGGGGTCCCAACAACCATCACTGGTAAAATGGCATATTTACCTAGATGGATGGTTGATTTTTATGGTTTTCATGTAGGTAAATATACCAGTCCTATGGATCCAATGGGATAGGAACCAACACGTTTTCCTTCATGGAAACTAACAGCAAACGTGAAAATAGGCCTTTTGACGCCCCAAAAGGCCCAGGCAATTCATCTTCCAAGCATTGAATTTTCAGGACCTACTGTTGATGCTGGTTCAGAAATCCCAAACTAGCACCTGGGATGCATAAAACCTTGCAAATAATCGGACAAACTGCCATCTCAACCGGTGCAAGATTTCTTGCATCAACAGTACGTCTCCTTCACTTTTAGGGCTTATTTCACGCATATTCTTAGGGGTTCCATGGGTTGTTGGGGTGTTGAAATGTACCAGTTATAACTAGGGCGAAATAACTCCAGTTGCAGGGGTTAGTTATGACCCCAGTAACCTATTTATAAGGCCAGATTCTTGGGGGTCTTAATTTTTCCATTTATGGCTGGTAGAGGCCCATCTTATAAGAAATGTATGGATCATGGTGGTTCAGAATCCGAACACAAGGCTTTCTTACAATTGTATTTCATGGTTGGCCAATACTTAGATTTGTTCAAGGTGGATGGAGAAAATCAAACATATTGCCCAACTGGTAGAATTTTTCATGGTGATTTGCTATGGTAGATTCCGTAAAAAATCACCGAATAAACAAACACAAGAATACAATCCAGTGGCTTTTTTGGGAGCTCCCAACCCCCAATTTGGGAGCTCCCAACCCCTGAGGTTAAATAGAATAACATCCTGCCCTGGGCATCCAGTCATATTGTCAATGATTGGGGTGTCCAATCGCTTCCCGAAACGCATAGTATTTAGGTGCCATGAAACCATTCTCAGTTTCGGTGAGCCAGGATCTCTATGGCTGGGTTTTGTCCCAACAATAAATATTGGTACAATTATTGTTATGTTGGGATTTATTTCATACATCTGTTCAGTGCTTCGCCGAAGTTTAGCTCATCATCCACAGGTATGCCCTCCAACTAGTCCGTTGATAATCTATCTAATTATCCATGATCAATCATAGTCCTATATATTATAGGCTACGAATAGTCCATTCTATTTGGGTGAATTCTATATAGCCTATTTCATTGCCAGAGAATCCTACCATCAACAGAAATAGACCTTGCTAGCAGAATCCCATAATCTTTTCCCCTGAGGTGGGCGTAGCCATTCAGTGACAAGTCACTTGCCGCTGACAACATGGTGATCTTGCTCAGGATATCAACAAAAAACACCAGTAACTTGTAATACTGTTGATGGAAGAAATCCCAAACAACCATCTGGGATGTATAAAACCGTGTAAATAATGGGATATTTACCACCCCATGAAAAAGTCAAAATCTTCCTCCCCAAGGGTGGTTAATGATGGTGATTTACCATGCCCATAGCATCCATGGGACTGATATATTTACCTACATTTACCATACACATCTGCCAAATGTAATCAAATGTAGTTATACCATGCATGGATCCTATGATCCTACGGGCATGCTAGAATCCGTAAAAAATCGTCTAGAAAACAATTCCAAGTGGACCAACAAATAATCCCAAGGAACCTGCACCACCTGGAATTGGACTCCATGGTTCATCTCCTGTTTTGGTTTTGAACGGAGGAACCAACAAAAGGCTGAATGCTAAAAAAAAAACTCAGGAGTTTGGACCCTTCAACGTTTATCTTTTTTTTGAGTATAGGTTTTGACTATGAGGTTTGTACAGTTTCTTTTTTGTATAGTCTTTTTTCTGTATAGTATGTATAATCTTGCTTGTATAGCTTTTCTTGAAAAATCTTGTTTTGTATAGATTGTTTTTGTAGATCTTTTTTTGGTATAGGTTCACCCAAACAGCATCTTTTTGCAGGTGCGCTTTTTGCGAGGTGGAATCGCTGAAACTGAAGATATGTCTGCCTGAGATTAGAACTGCCTGATATTGGGACTCTTGATCGAAGCTGACCAGTTGAGGTTGGTAGTGTATCCCATGATTTACAGGGTTTTATACATCCCAGGTGGTTGTTTGGGATTTCAGCCATCAACAAGATAATCATAGAGATTAGTTCACTCTGTATTTCAGTTTCTGTATCATGTAGTTAGGAAACAAACGATGTACGAGTAAACAATGGAACCGTATCATAGGATCCATGTATGGTATTTTTACCTACATTTACCATAAAATTCAACCAAACGTAGGTAAATAGACCATACATGGATGGTATGGGGTATATAACAACAAAGAAATCCAATGAGCAATGATAACCTTGTTGGTCATGAGATTCCTTGTTGCTGTCTATTCCCTGTTAAGTCACCCCAAACTCACCAACTTTGGCGATTTTGATCCTAAGTTGGCAATCCTGGGGACAATGTGCAGCTCCAAGCACTTGGAATTTGCTTGTTGGATGCTTGGAGAAAGGGTAAAAATATACTTTCCCAAACTGATGATTTAATGGTGATTTACCGCATATTACAGTTACAATCTGTAAACGAAAATCACCTTAAACCAGATGAAGGTGAACATGGGGTGTAAATATCCACTTTTCACTTCCTAAAAATCGCAATCCAGAATCCAGGTTGTTGGGCTAGGTCTGAAGGTGGGAGAAATGGACAATGGATGTAGTTGGTGGGTAAGCAAGGAAAAATATAAAAAATACATCCCTAGTTGGTGGTTGAACCAACCCATTTGAAAAATATGCTCGTCAGATTGGGAATCTTCCCCAGTTTTAGGTGAACATAAGAAATATTCAGAAAAAAACACCTAGATCCAATATTTCGGAGGTTCAAATTCCACCAAAAAACCACGTCAAAAAAAAAGGGCAATGAATTAAGTGCGTTTTCTTTTAACCACCATCTCTCCCCCCCCCCACAACCAAAAAATAGGACACCAAGCTACCAGGATATTCCCAGGATGGTGATCTTCCCCACCTCTCAGGGGCCCCAAACCCCAAACGTTTGGCACCTGGAAAAGGGATCACCGGCTGTGGGCTGTACGGCTGTGGTTGCCACACTGGACCTGCCAACTCGCTTCAGCGGGTGAGCAGGGGGGTTTTCTCGATGAAAAAACGGGCACCAAGCCCCAAACGGTTGGAAATTCCGGGTTGTAAGATTGGGGGTGACATTTCCTACCCAGTATATGTGGGGATTATGAACCATGAAGCATGAAATAAGGATCCCGGAATTAAACAACCAGTATCATGATAGGCAACCCCGTGACTCAGGTACAACAAATGGGTTAAATAAATATGGTGATATGGTGGATCTACCCCGCAGGCATTAACAGTCACCACCAGAATCATTGCATTTCTAGTAGAGGATGCCAGGATGCCTATAAACCTGCATTTGCCACTGATACTGCGTGGGAGGTAGATCGAAGTGATATGGTATGATTCATTGATTTAACCTGGTTTGTCCCTTTGAGGCCCTATGAAAATTAGACTTGTAGCCAAATTCTGGTAGCAGTTTACCTCTCCAAAAACGCGGAGAGGTAAAACTCATCTTCTCCCATGTTACTCAGGGCTCTTCTAAAACGTGAAGGCGGTGAGCAAAGGTCATGATTTTCGAATTGCTATTTTACATGGCCCTGTTTTTCACGGGAAGATATACCCCAAACCAGCCACCCTCAGGGCCTTAGGAAAATTATTCCAATGGTTCTCCACGGTTTGGATCCTTTAAAATGCACCGAATTCGGCCTCTAAACCCTCAACAAACAGCAGGAGGTCCTCAACTCCCGTCCGTGGGATTTCCCTCTTTCAGTAGCAGTAGCAAAATCAAACGTTTCTTAGGCATTTACGGAGAATCATGGTGATGTTCCATGGCTATTTTAATTTGCGCGAAGGCAATTTTTATAGTGAAAAACAAGTTTGTAACCTTCCTATGTAGTGGTTGTTTACTAGGTATCCTCGTAGTCGGCGTATAATGGATCCATCTATTAAAACATGGGTATAATTTCCTTTGCAACCCTAAGAACGGGTTGATATTTTTGTTGCTCCAAAATTTGGCGGATTTTTCCTTCAATGGTTTGGTGGTAAAAACTGAGATCTGCTTGGGAAATTTGGGATGCATCCGTGGACTCAGTTTACCATGCTGAGCAGCTTAGAACCTCCATGAAAAAACCAGAAGTAGTTATTTCCCGCCCAGTTGATATATCAACCATACTGTTGATGGAAGAAATCCTGCACCAGTTGATAGATAGGTTATCCGGTTATCCCATTATTTACAAGGTTTTGTAACATTGTACATCTCAGGTTGTGCAGGATTTCTGAACCATCAACAGTATATAGTGCAAACCTCAGGAATACCTGCAAAATAAAAATCCAAACCACGAACGAAGCATTCGATCCGGCCCTCCTATTGTGGGAATGGCATCCAATGATCGCTAAACTTGAACGAAGGCCATATTGGGGGGTGGATTCCTTTCCGAAAGTAGCCGTTAGATGAAAAAAACAACACTTACATACGATTGAGCACCTATTCCAGGAACCAAATGATTTCACCTGAACACGATCTCCCACTTACGACAATAACTCGATGCCATTCACACGGAAACCTTCCGTGGGATAAACCGCTGGCTCTGCAGGAGCGGGAAAGTTTGGAATGAAAAGCACCTGGCCCAGTTTTTCGTCAAAGGGTGAAATGGTGCTAACATCTTGAGCTTTGAGAAACCTCAAACAATATTCCAAACCGCAAAAAATTGGAGTAGGGTGAGGGTGTATATTTTGTGAGAGTTTTGGTACTTATGAATTTTGGAAGCTTGAAGTTCTCGGGAGGTATTGGATACCTACGGTTAGGTTTGGCTTAGTGTTGCCGCCAATACTAAACCCAAAGACGCCAGTTGCCCACACAAGCTCTGCCCCTTTGTTTGTGGGAAAAGAAATGATGCTGACTCATGGGCGAAATAGTTTTCATGGAGCAGTGTTTGGGCGGATAAGTCCTGCCTGGTGGTGTCATTAATTGTCCACCAAAAATTGAATGGGACCTTACCAACGGACCCCTAAGTTGCAAGAGTTACTAGATACTCAAGTTTAGGGGTCCGTTCAGTAGGTCCTGTTGGAGATTTCTTGGATATTGAGCAGCCATAGGTCATTGTGATTTTCCATGCTACCAATATGAAGCTATGTAGTGTTGTTGGTTGTCATGACTTGCCTGGATCTGTAGCTCCTTGTGAGATGTCTAGCGGTATATTTGCTGATCCAATGAAACGTACATGCTTTTTGTTGCATATTTGGGTACGAGAAAAATACATGTCATGAGTACATCATGGTGCTGATCAGTGCTGATCCTATTCTTTTGTGGAAGTGCACGGACAGGCCCTGGTTCCATCTTTTCACCCCCCCAAAAAAAAAACAGCAGTTGAAAGGTTACCCGCCTTGAAACTAACAGCCAGTTCGCCCCTGAAAATTGGTGGTTGGAACATGAATTTCCTTTTGGAATGGCCTATTTGCAGGTGCTATGCCTGTTAATTTCGGATAGTTTTTGTCGAACCTGTTGAGCTTGCAAGTCAAAGACCGTGTAGTAGAAAGCCTCACGACGAAAGCACCGACCATTGGGTTGAAAATCAGGAATCGGATCATATCATGACGTTTTTTTGACGAAGCCGTGATGTTTTTTTTTGATTGTTTTTTTTCGCATGTTTTTCCTATGTGGGAGGTTTACAGAAATCATTTCATCTGCAGACAAGTTCTGAGAACTAGTTCCTTTAATCATTGCTGAGTAGGGTGAAATTAGCCCGGAGTGTTACTATCTATCACTTGATGCTTACTCATCAGCCAGGACCTTTCAATGGTATTTAAAGATGTCTAACATCCCCCACAAACTTTCCTCTATATAAATAAGGCTGAAAAACAATGAAACACCGTTCATTTTGGTGGCTCATCAGAGATCAAAGGGGGTGAATAATCCCGAAAAATCTGCACCTGAAAGATCGACATTATTTTCCCTCATTTCCAGAGACTCTCCAACGGTGTGAATGAACCTGCCTTTTTTTCAACTAAAGGGTTTGGGTCCTCAAAATGTTGTTCCTTTTTGTGGGTTTTCAGGATTGTTGTGGGAGTAAAAGGGAGGAATTCTTTTCATTTTTTGGCGCAGCAAATGCAGGTGTTTCTTACGGAGCTCAGAACCGAAGATACCTAACTTGACTTTCATTGGAAGTCATGTATTTCTGGATAGAATCATGAGAATCGAAGGGTACCCTCACCCAATAAATAAGGCCCTAACCAGGGACTATATGATTTATATTGATTTACTGTATATGATTATTGGGGGATGGTGGTGCTTAATAATCCCTTAAGAAGGCCTTGTTTCCTGGTTTATCCAATCACTGTTCTTTCTTTTTGAAACCATGTCGCGTCACATGGTGTTTACAATCCAAGACACCCAAATAGGCAGCCCCAAGATCAGACCATCACCTAGCAGAAAAGATGAACAACTATGTATATACGGTTTTATAATGTATGATTAGGTTTGGGCAACAGGATTTATAACTAGGTTTAGGCAAAAAAATAAGCGGGATTTCTTTGAAATATAAAAGATTTCCCCTATTCTTCGCTAAGGTCGCAGGTGCCATCGCGATAAATCTTGACCACTATATCTATATATATATGTATATATGTGTATACATAAATATAATTATATATAATTATATAATCATATATATATATATATAAACTCCCCCGAAAATTAACATGGAAACTGAAAAACAGCTGATTGAAAAGGAAAATCATTTTCCAAACCTTCATTTTGGGGTTACATGTTAGTTTTCAGGGGTGTATATGTCCGGGCAATGATTTTGACAGTTTAAAACAACCTCAGTATTTTCTGGGGCTGCCGGTGAGGTCGGCTAAGGTCTTTATACACTGTAATACTGCTTTTTGCCAAAAATAATTATGTGAGCAATGCGCAAATTGGTTGGTTGTTCGTAGGTGATTACACTTTGAAGATTGTGCTCCTAACTATGTTGTTTCCCAGGCATCTGAAAATTGGATGGCACTAACTCCAAGCAGTGTTTCTTCCATCCACATTGAAAATAAAGTCATCATCTGGGTAGTTTACCTCAAAACCAAATCTTCAAAAGGCCATTTCAGGGTCGGATGCCCCTTCCAAACAATCTGGAATTGGTGGAGTTCCCGCATTCGGTGCGGGTGGCCATCAGGAGATACAGCTTCCCCAAATGCTTAGACCAAGTATACTCCATTTACACCCTGGAAAACTACAAGGACAAAGCAAAACCAACCAACCATTTGAAGATGTATCTCCTATCAACAATGGTGATTTTCCATTGCCATCTTAGTTTTCTGGGGGTACCAAGAGTGCGTTATACTGACACAACCTAGCTACGAAACATATACTGTATATATATATATACTAACTTTCTCCAACATCCTAAGGCATAGATTCGCATATATGGTTCAGAAATCCGGCTCAACATGTACAAAAATACCTCGAAAATTGTACGGATAGTCGGATAGACTACTCACCTATACAACCAGCGCAGGATTTCTTCTATCAACACTAATCCATACAGTTTGCCACAAACTGTTTGGATTCACTATATCTTCTCCCCACGGTGTCACCACTGGAAAAACAACAACAACAACAACAACAACAACAACAAAAAACGGGTTGAGTGTTTTCTCTCCATCATTAAGGTCATCCTCCTGTGTGACCCTGGTGCCTTTATTGCCTTTACTCACCGCACCCATCTGAATGAGCTTCTGCATATCAAAGTTCAAGGTTGTTGGACTTGTAGGACCTCCCACTAAGTGATACCAACTGAAGAAAACCCCAAGTTAGGTCAACTTTTTTTCCACATGGGTTCCGAATAGGACTGGAAGTTTTGGAAAATGTACCTGTTAATTTACCCCAAAAAATTATGCCATTCATGTCGGTAAATATACAATGCTTCCATCATATATGGGATTGATACCTTCGATGTACCTGATAACTTCAATGTAACTGAAAAAAATGTCGAACATACCACTAGACCACTTGGGTGGGGAGAGCTTGATGATTGACACCTTACCCCGCCAAAAAAATATCGTTCATTGACGATCGTTGCTTAAGGTTCTTCAACTCTACTCTCGAAAAGGTGCCCAAAAAAATTATTGTTGTGTCAAGATTTGCAGGATCTACTGTTGATGGTTCAGAAATCCGGCGTTCACCAGTTGAGGTTGGTAGTTTATCACACTATTTTCAAGGTTTTATATATTCCAAGTGGTTATTTGGGATTTCTTCCACCAAGAGCATCATTTCAGCAGTCGAAAAACGATGAACACACCCGCCTGGTTTGGTTCCTTTTCTGTGGCTTGTAACATGATCACCCTGCCCAAACTTCAGGAGTTTGGAGCTATCAGACATGAAGTTCTTCTTGGTTGATAGAGATTCCCATAAGGCCGGAAGGTCAAATAACAATCACAAAAAAACAGTTAGTGAAGTGTATCATTGATTCTGTTCTAGGGGTTAGATCCTTGCCCCTTATATCCCCTAGATCCCCCGATGTTTTTGAAGGGTTTTTTGGGGTTTTAAAATGAAGACAAATAAAGGAAAGTCTACAAACAATGGCGACACTAACAAAAAGATATCTTGGTTCTAAAATAAATTATTGGGGCAGGTTAAGAATAGTAGTATGTCTGTTACAAAGAATTTTGCCAAGAGGGAAAAAATGCAAATCCAATGCAGAACAACCAGTAAGTCCTAAACTGAATCAATGAGAATGTGCATGCTGTGATATGTGATTGCATGATTTTTGATTTGGTGGCGCTTGGCTTGGGAGGGCATATCCTCAATCAAGCAACATTTGAGGCATTTGGCTTGAGAGGGCATGGCGTCAATCAAGCCATGTTTGCTTTTACACAAACCATGCTCACATGTCTTTCTGCAACAGCTAGCTGCACTCATTTTTCACCTTGGATGAACCTTTGCGATCAGATAGCCCAAGCTCAAAAACTCTATCTACACAGCAGCAACCCACCACTCACTGGTTCTTTTTCATCTCGTCAGCTGATGTTCATTGACACTATGCCCTGTTAATATTGTCAATTGCTTGCTATCTAAAGTCCTGGTTAAGCGTCCTTTGTAAAATATTTCGCAATCGTTTTGGTAGGTGTTTGATTGTTTGCAGGCGAAATGCAAAAATGTAATTTCCAATGTTAGCCTGAACCGCAGTGTTGACATCCGGTACAATTTAGTTCAATGTTTAAATGTAGAATGGCACCTGTAGTATTGCTTGGCTTCGAGGACGGCGTCGATGCGAAGAACTGCCACCAGGTAGCGGTGGTCTACATTGCAAGCCGACGAGCGTTCTTGTTCTCGAGCGTAAATAAACTAGTTTATCATCGAAAAATCCAAGTACATATACTGAATCTCGCCAGCCCAGCTGGGCTACGGCTATGGCAGTTGTTTTTTTAGATGCAGGTGATCAGAGTGATTTCAACATGTAAGTCAATAATGTCATTTCCAAAGTAAATAATTGTCACTTTACTAGTTTTCTTAAAGCAGTTACTTAAAGAAGTTACTTATTAAAGAAGTTACTTATAGCGGCCGGGCCGCTCAATCTACAAAGCGGCCGTGCCGCTCACAAGACCCAGCCCAACCGTCCGGCCGACCGGCCTTTTTCACTCACATTTCCCTACCTTGCCAGTCTCTCCGGGTGGTAGTTAAACCTGCTGCCCTTTCCGCCCCGAGGGCGTTTGTAGCGGCTCTTCAGCTCTCTGTCCTGGGCTCGCTTGCTTACAGCAGCACGGGACTTTGACTGTGGCACCAATGTGTGGACAATGGTGCCACAGCCGCTGTCCCCCTCACCCTCACCACCTCCACATCCTCCACCGCCACCGCCTCCACCGTTAATTTACAGTCATGTTTCAAATGCTATTTGCGTACATGTGAATCATTCATTCTAAATCAAATAATTTGTAGTATGCAAACGGGCCATGCTCCCCTTCTCCAGCTTTCTCCTTCCTGCATCTGCTTCAGCGCATCGAGCTTCTTTGCCAAATCGTCGTGAAAACCGATCGGCAAAACACATGTACGTACATCGGGCTCAACCCACGGCACCTTGGCTGCGGAAGGGTGTTTTTCCATCCAGTCCTGAGGAAAATCCATGCTTCTGTACTCTTCCCCCAAGCAGTTTAGTGGTTGATTTGTGGCATATCCTCATGTAGTAATTTGGCAAGCCTAAACGAGAAGTTGTCCTCTTCGTTCATGGCTTTAACTTTGCAACAAACTGGGGAAAAATTGACCATGACGAGTGGTTAAACTTGGCAAATACCTATATACAAGTCTGGCCCATGTGCCACCAATCTCGTCGTGCAAACAAGAAACGAGTATATGATTGCTCTATCGCATCTTTCTACGTCATTCCGAAATGATGAGTCTTCCTTCTTCCATACTGAATGTTTGAAGCCAGGGCCCAAAAGCAACTCAACTTTCCATAGGTACGTTTTATGTGTTTTCCCAAGGAGTTTTCAAAGAAACGAAAATTTATACAACTTATATTGTCATCAAACTTCGGGGTTTCATTCTTGATTCTCCTTAGCAAAGGCCCTCTATGTTCTTCGCCTGGTCTTTGGCCTACTTATGTCGAATGGAGCACGCATGTCATCAGCCGGTTGATGTCACAACTGGTCCCAAGTGGAATCTTTGGAGAATCGACGTGTTGTAGTTGGCGTGTCGATGTTGTTGTTGTTGTTGTTGTTGTTGTTGTTGTTGTTGTTGTTGTTGTTGTTGTTGTTGCTGTTGCTGTTGCTGTTGCTGTTAGTGCTGCTGTTGCTCTTGCTCTTGCTCTTGCTCTTGCTCTTGCTCTTGCTCTTGCTCTTGCTCTTGCTGTTGCTGTTGCTGTTGCTGTTGCTGTTGCGGTTGCGGTTGNTGTGTGTGTGTGTGTGTGTGTGTGTCTGNTTTTTTTGTGTTGTGTTGTTGTTGTTGTTGTTGTTGTTGTTGTTGTTGTTGTTGGCTTTCGATGGTGCGGTCGATTGGTTGAGATTGGGGGATGTCCATGGGAAGACCAATGGGCCATGCAGGGGCAAAAGATTGCGTAGGCAAAACAGTGACATGAAGATGCTGGCAAGGCACTGCTGACGAGGAAAAGGAGACCACCGACACTGGCAGCTCTGCGGGGCGCACGCGTGACACGTTGCGATACGTGAGGCATTGGGAAAGGGTCGAGCCCGGCGCTGGCGGCCCTGCAGCGCAAGGCCAGTGTTACGCCAATGTTGCAAGATCTCCTTGGAAAGTTGTTGTGGTCGAAGGGTTGCGTGGATATATAGGCAGCATAGTCTTGCATGAGAAAACGATGGCTAGACATAGGGTATTTTGTGTATAGTGTGATGTGCGCAGCGTCTTCAGAACAGATTTAGCCGAGGAACCAAAAATTCTAATTTCGACGTAATGTTCTGCAGTTGCCGCGGTGCGCGCGGCAGATCTACCGCCCGCACTGCCACTTCATATTGCGTACCATTGCGGCGCACTCTCAGGCGGATTCTTGTGATATTTTGATGTTTGGCTGCCGCGAGGGCTGAGATTTGCTACGTTTGTCCCTCACGGTCAAAACGTCCTGAAATCAAACCAATCGAAGGATGGAGGGTTGAAGTTAATCTCTGGAGCAAGCCATCTGCCTAAACTTGACGGTACTTAAACATGGCGACAGTCCTGGGGTGAGGGATGAAGTAGGCCAGGCTTTCGTGTCATGGTTGCAAAAGGTCCTAAAAGCAAGCAAACCAATAGAAGGGCGGAGGTTTGACACATTATAGGGGAGGTGAGCGGGCAAATAGGACGCTGCGAAAAAGAGGAAGATGAAGAAGATAAATGGCTGCATTGTCGTGCGTACTCAATTTTTTGTCGTCAAGGAGTGTCGCACTATGTATCAAAAAGCAAATTTCAAAAAACAAACTAGGGGATATAAGAATTCTGGGTTAGGTTAGGGTAGTGGTTAGGGTTTTAAGGTTTGGGTTTAGAGTTTTAGGGTTTAGGGTTTTAGGGTCATGAAGTTTAAGGGTTTTAGGCTAGGGTCTTGAAGTTTAAGGTTTTTTCTGAAAAAATATACAAGAAATTGGAAACGAACCTCAGGAAATTCACTTTAAGATCTTTAAAAAAACTTAAAAAAATCTGTACAGCAAACCTCCTTAATCTAACCCTCAGGAATCCAACCCCGAAAAAACAGAGTCAAGGAGTGTAGTTTGCTTGTGTAGATCAACCAGCCAGGATTTGATGCTCAAAAAAAACAAGCATCTCTGGTCCAAATTGCTTTCTTTCTTGTCGCTTCTTCCCGTGAAAAAACGTAGTCAAAAACTTCTGGCACAAAATTACGGATACCTTTTTGGGGATCTTGGCGCTTCATCTTCCAACTGTCCATTCTCATTATGTACATGAACCAACCTCCAATTCTGTGAAAAACCTTGTTAGATTCCGTTTTATACATTACGGATTAATTGGATATATAATAGGAACCCTTCTGCTGGTTTATTGTAAATCCCCTGGCCCCTAAAACAAACAGTTTGCCCCTAAAAAACGGCCATCCAACCAAAATAACAAAAATCATCTTCCAACCAATAATTTTGAGCTGGTTTTTGCTGTTACTTTCAGGGAGTGGTATATGATGTGACTTTGAAAACTGACCCATTTTTGGGGAAAGAAACCGTGATTAAATTGGACAACAGATTTGGATAGATTTGGACCATGTTAAACCCAACCCATCCATTTCGGGACATTTTGACCTGAAACTAACAGCCAGTTCGCCCCTGAAAATGAATGGTTGGAAGATGATTCATTTCCTTTTGAGATGACCTATGCTCAGGGGCTGTATCAGTTTCCAGGGAGGGTAATATGTATTTGTGAAAATCATAGGGTTCAACTCGAATTTTTCTTCATTAGGGGCCCAATATTTTGGAGCACCACTCAGTTTCCATCAAAGAAAATGCTTTGTACAAAACCACCGGCTTTAAGTGCCTCTAATGGCCTTCTTAAATCCTGCAATCATCGTACTTTTGGCTTTTCCCACGGAGTGGTTTTGGATTTTCCCATGTGTTTTTAAAGATGTTTTTTGGTGACAACAAGTGACCATCATTATCAAATTCGGAACCCATATCCCAAGCTAATCTTAAAAAAAAAAACAACCACATCCCCTCCTTGGATTTTTTGTTCAAAAAAAAAATCTTAAGGATCCGCTGATTTTTGTTTCAATTCAATATTCAACCGGCTGCTTGCTACCACCAACGGAGTTGTTAAGTGGAAGCGTTTTATCCTCCACTCCGAGTGGAAATCGCGCACCTGCCAATTGGAAAGAGAGGGATCCACTGGAGCCCATCTGTTGGATGAGATCATAAACCTTGCCGTGGATGGGAAAGGTTGAGGGCGGTTGGGGGGGGGGGTTGGGAAGGAGTTGGGCTCGAAGTTTAACAGACAGAACCCCTGAAAAATGATGGGAAAGGAAGGAAGACGATCCGGCTTCCTTTTCCGAAATTGGGTTTCGGCGACTTTTCAGGGGCAACCGTATTACTTGGGGAGACTTAGTAGGAACGTGCTGGCTACCTCCAACACCATCGATCCTAAGTTCCATTGCTGAACATCTTCCACTTCCTCCATCATGCTTCAGTCCCTCCAATGCTCCAAGATGATCTTTTCCAGCACACCATTTTGGGCTGTATAAAACCGTTAGGGAAATGGCAAGGAAATATTGGGGGGGGTTCGGGAAGAACCATTACAAATTGTTGGTGAATTGTAAAAGATTGGGCCATGTTTCTCTGAACTACAACTGTGGGATGAAATGCTAGTAGGCAACTTACGTACAATCCACACTCAAAGGGAGAGAATACATAAGCCTAAGGCAATAGGCGAGGTTAATTCACCAATAAAGACTGGGGGGTGTCATTGCTACTCCGGGGTGAATCCAAAATAGTGGGAAAACTCCCAAATGATCTCACCATAGGTTGCCAGAGCCCCCAAATGGTATGATTTTTCTATACGCCTGACCTGAGGCCTCCCATTGCTTGGGATAAACACCTTCATGTAAATATATATATATATATATATGGTCATATGGTATATATATATATATATATATACATGTTT
>DF239163.1:55810-70902 GCA_000507305.1 Breviolum minutum Mf 1.05b.01
TTGCGCTGGTTAGCGCTGGTTACGCTGGTTAGCACTGGTTAGCGCTGGTTAGCGCTGGTTAGCGCTGGTTAACGCTGGTTACGCTGGTTAGCGCTGGTTAACGCTGGTTAGCGCTGGTTAGCGCTGGTTAACGCCTGTTGCGCTGGTTAGCGCTGGTTAACGCTGGTTACACTGATTAGTACTTTGTAGTACGGAGTAGTACTGGAGTAGTACTGGAGTAACTGGAGTAGTACGGAGTAGTACCGAGTAGTACTGGAGTAGTACTTTGTAGTACGGAGTGGTACTTTGTAGTACGGAGTAGTACTGGAGTAGTACTTTGTAGTACGGAGTAACCGGTGTTAACCGGTGTATTCGGTGCAGACCGGTGTTAACCGGTGTAACCGGTGCAAACCGGTGTTAGCTGGTGTAACCGGTGTTAACCGGTGTTAACCGGTGTTAACCGGTGTAACCGGTGCAAACCGGTGTTGACCGGTGTAACCGGTGCAAACCGGTGTAACCGGTGTTAACCGGTGTAACCGGTGTAACCGTTTATGGGGGACACTGATTGCACCCGCAATGTAAAAAAAGGCGAAATGATTACAACTGAACTTACTTTGACTCTGAGCACTCACCAAAAATCTGCCAAGGCCCGCAGTTGCATAAAAAAACCGACCGTGTAAGCCACCAAATTTCAGACAAGAAGTATACCCCAAATTCCAGGTACATGACCCCCCGAAAATTTCCGGCTGGAAATTAAATAACCTCTGAGAGGGGCCTTAAAAAGTAAGAGATGAACTCAAATGAACTGAACTTGGAAATCAAAACTTTTTCAGGTTTCAGGTCAGTTTCCAAATCTAGTTAAATTATTTGATTGGGTTTCACGCTGCCATCATGAGGGCCCACGCTATGAATGGAGATTGACACCTTCCCATGTGGTATTGACCTTGAGGTTCCCCGACGTCTGGCCATTCACGGGATCGCAATTGAGTCCATTGAAGGATTCCCCTCCAATGCTGATAGATTGCACCTGTCAATCATCAATCATGGCAGCTTTTTGAAAAATGTCTTGCCAGCGGCCAGTGAACTTGTTACAAAGCAACGATTTGTGGTAGGTGGGTAGAGGTAGCATGTGGGTTGAGGGATGGATGTATATATATCTATATATCTATACATTCAATCTTTATAGGATTCAACCTCTTCAGAAGTGATGATACGTGTAAGACTCATGCTAATACAGGCCCTCCGTTCTTGCTTACACATCCTAGCACAACTAAAGGGTTGTTGCTTGCGCAAACATTTGAGATGTCATAAACAATCAATTGAGATGTTGATCGCGTCTCAAGTGGGTTAAGTTATTTATATATACTGTATATATATGTACATATACATGCCACTCCATCTTAAGTGGGTTGCCTGGGATATAGTAATATCTATGTTATATCTAAATAACCTCAACATCCCATACTTCTTGAGTTTTTTTCGCCGGACATCGATGTAGGCCCACGTATAGGTGGATAAAAACACCTTTAAACCTTATGTTTTTTAAAAGTTTAGGGATTCTCAGGTCCAAATCGCTTCAATTTATAAGTTTCGAATTCATGAAAAACCACAAGCTGGTCACATCTTGAAATGGTGCCAACCTACCGGTATTGGGACAATCACCATCACTTTAATCACTTTTTGTGCTTAAGAGTACAGCATTGGCTAGCAAGGGTTTTAAAACATACAGCAAATATGTAACAGGTGGTGTTATTTTTTCACCACCCACGCGATGGTCCAACATCCTTCCAACAAGATCTAAGGTTGGCCTAGAAAACAAATTTCAATCCACTACCTGCACCAAAACCTCCAATGGAAGGGATTTGGGGTTCCCTCAAAATTCGTCAATTTTGAGGTGCTTTGACCATTTGACTATTTAGACCAAGGTTTTGCGCTATTTGATGGTCAAAGATGGGTGCAAAATAGTCGATTTCAAGGTGTTCGAAATCCACTTAATTTGACCAAGGCGATGTGTCAATCAACATTTAAGCAATAGAAATGAAACTCTAAGTTCCATTTCCTGAACCACTCCCATAAGAATCCCTTGAAGTATGGGAATGGTATGTGAAGCTGTGATCTCTAGAACGGATATATTCGGGTGTACAAACAACCAACAGGGAGGGCACAACTGATCACTGCTCATGCAACGCCGTGGCAATTACGATTCTCAGGTTTGCAACATAAATCTCCGCCCTTGAAGCACCACCAAAAAACGGTGGGCGGATTTTGCACGATCAGCAGTAAAAAAAACTGTTGCAACTGACCCTTGAGCAAACCGCACTTTAAAAGGGACATAATTTCAGCAAACCCTGTTTTTAGTCTTGAATTTTGTAAACATCACATGTTTGTGTTGCTTGTTTAATATGCCGTCCAAGAAATGCGTCACAAATTTGCAGATCAGGTGCCGAAATGTCGTACCAGCCCTGTTCCCCTGGCGGCAGGTTTTGTGAAAACTTTTCTGCATGATGGAAGTCGAATGTGCTGGATAAGTTCAAATGACTCTGATATGTAAATACAAAGACATATTCATACAAAATATATAATATCGATGTATCTATGTTTTTATATGTTCCCGGCCCCTGGCCTCATTTACCCAATTGCATTGGTCAAAAAAAAAACGTGGAGTTTTGCATCACCATAATTTGGGGGGTGCCCTCAGGATGGGCTGCCTGGTCACTTGAGGCTCATTGTGGATTTTGTCAACATGGGAGCTGGGGGTAGATTCGGTCCGAATGTATCAAAGCAGGGCAAGATTTTTTAGGTATTGTACGGTGCAACTGCTGGGAGCGGCAAAATTGATCGCTGTTCGCATGTGTTCGCATCGGGACATGGTGAGTGTGTACCGAACACCCTGCAGCTCGATGCTCGGGCCCCACTAGTCAATGAATCTGTTTTCGTCTCGGCCTTGTACTTTGGGGATCTTTAAAAAAGGTGTCAAGGCTAGTTTCACTATATACATGATCTTTTTTCTGGGGATTACCGTGCGGTTGTGCCAAGACAGGGATGTGATGTAATTAAGTTTTCTTCTTGAAGATTGGTGACAGAAATCCATTTCTATCGTTTCTGATCAAATTCTGGATATGTCTGGGCAAATTATCATGCAAAGTATGCTAGCCTTACATTTCCGGTCATTTTGGAAGGATTATTCCTCCAAAATGCTGCAAATTTTTGGGTCGGTTGGTAGTCGAGCTGATTTGTGCACAAAAACCCTACTAATACTACCTGGAAAGTAGATGGCGCAACTCCCATGTATTGGTTAATCATGGCCCCTTACTAAGCCACCTTTTGGGAGTTGCGCCATCTACTTTCACAAGACTATGGTGTAAATGGTACGAGTTTGGGACTGGAGATTTTCTGAGATCCATATTTAGTGGGTAGTATAGTCGTTGAGCCAGAGCCGCAAGCCCCGAATTTGTATGCAACAACTGTTCCCCAGTTTGGTTCGTGGATTGTAGATATCCCTCAACAGCTCCAGAAACTCCCAGCAAATAGTAGGAGGTAGACGAAAAAAGAGGAGTAGTATTTGGGGTGAAGTCTACGGAGAATGCACCAATGCCGAATCAGAAATCCAAAAATTTCAAGAAACATTTAAACTTAAACCATTGGTACTTTTGTTAAGGACCCGGACATTGATCTCCTTCTGTTCAGGAGGGTCACTGTGATTTTGTTGGCCTCAACACTTGTTGGTATTTTAGGTCAGCCTCCAATTTTCAACCATGCCCTGGACATCCAAAGTCAACCAGTCATAAGACCTGAGGTTTGATGTTTTATCTAGGTATATTTTTGGAGCCACTTTCAAGACAAAAGAGCGCCTTACATAAAGATCATAAAGACTCCTTCATCAACACTCAACACTTTTGCCGGTTTCTCATGAAATTATGAGATTCCCCCATTAAAGAAAAAAAACTCTCTTCTCTTCGATTTGTGGATGGAAGAGTAACAAACCTTCCTGTACCAAACTGGTGATTTCATGGTGCAGGGATTTCAAGGTAATACTGTTGGAAGAAATCCGGCTGACCACCTGGGATGTATAAAACCTTGCAAATAACATCAAATGGCGCAGGACTTCTTCCATCAACAGTATCGATCAAATATCACCACAAAACACAACTCCAAGTTCTTACCCATAGGATCCATGTATGGTATATTTGCCTACATAAATTTAGTTGATTTTTAATGGTAAATGTAGGTAAATATACCAATCCCATGGATCCTATGGGTTATTGTTTCACTTACCGCCACAAACTCTCCCTTAACCACCCCGTTGCCTAGGTTAGCAACCAAGGCGTATTGCTGGTTGTAGTGTTCATTTTCCACCGCAGCTTCCCCTAAATACAGTCGGCCCTGTGCTTCTCCTGAGCCGAGGAGAAGGCGTAAGCATGGCAACAAAATCCTTGTTGGAAGTAGCGATGTTGGTTCGAGAATATAGCATATTCTCCAGTATACTGGATGGTCTTATAGGGATTCTTGTATTGGATCATAATGATCCCTATAAACAGGGTAATATACTCCAATACAACAGTATAGTTGGTGGTTCTGCCCCACCTATTTGAAAACTATGCTCGTCAAGTTGCATCATATCCCGAAGGATCGGGGGATGAAATTCCAATATCCCTGTTTAACCGCCGCCACCGCCACCACCACCACCACCACCACCAACAACAACAACAACAGCAGCAGCAGCAACAACAACAACAACAACAAGTAGTACATTGTAAGCATAAAACACCGAATCATCAATAAGGAAATCCAGCAAAGACTTGAAATTGTAGATCCCTAACAATCCTAAACCTCAAATCATCGGCATTTTGAGGACTTATACACAATTGCAAAAAAAAAACGGGTTCATTCACCTCTCCCTTGGAGGATTCAAGACCTGATTCTTTGATTATCAAAATTCACCAACCTGAATTAAGCCGCATTTTCTGATTCTGGACCCAAGTGGATCTTCCAGTCCCGCAGAGTGTCACGTCCTTGTTGGCCTGACCAAAAGATACCAAGCTTTTGACTGTTCTCCGTCCTGCGCCAACTTCGGAAAAAGAAATAAACGTTCAGATTTTTGTTTTTTTTGGGACTCAACAAAAATAGGGGTGACAAGATTTCGAGGAAAACACGCCCATATTAGGACTAGTGTTACTTATTGATGCAGTCTTTAGGGGTTTGATATATCTGTTGGGATGCCGCAACCAAGTAGCAGAAACACTTCGACATCTTTCGATGCTAAAAGAAAACTCACCTCTCGCTTGGGCTGCTCATCCCAGCATGCCAGTGATCGCCACGGGAGGGAAGCATCTCAACATCTCCCATCGATAAGCACTTAAAAAGGGTGGTCGTTTAACAGGGACCCTTTCAAATGGCTCATAATAATCCCCACAAAAACTGGGTATAGTCCCCTATATACCCTAAAGAAAAAAGTTTTTTTTTCATTGCTGACTTGTTTGGGCCGGCGAAGGTTTCTTGCCGGCTAAAGTTTCTTTTTCTTACCTGCTTCTGATACAACTCTGTAAAACAATACTTTCTCGATAATATTGCGGTACAAGATGGGGGATTGCTATTCCCCCTTCTGTCAGACCATTCAATTTGCCAAGAACTCTATGATCTTTGCAACACCTTTGATTGAACCTACAGCCGGACGATATAAATCCGAAATTAGTTAGTAGTATTCAAACATGCTCCAGTCATACCTTGTGAAGGGTGTGTAAGGTATGACTGGAAGACTATATACCTGGAACCTATTTGATCTCTATTTGGGTGGTTGAACCCTCCAAAACAAGGCCTGTTCCAATCAAAACAATGGTCATTTGGGTTCCAGGTAGAAATATATGTATATATATTAGATACCAACTGAATTTTCTCGATGAAACGCTGGAATCATTCCGATTCCCTATGATTTCCACATCACCAATTCACTAGACGTCGAAAGGAACATGTCTTGAACGCCACCTGCAGTTTTCATGGGTTCCGCCTAAGAGATGACCAAGAAGGTTTGAAGTTTACACTTTGAAATTTCAAGATGCAACGTAAAGATGATGGATTTCCAACTTAGTCTCTCCTCTTTTACAAATTGAGTTTGAGCATCCCTATTCAACTGCATGTGCTGTTTCGGAAAAAATGCCGGGCGTATCCAATTTATATATAGTACAGTTTCCATTTAAAAACAAATCCACGTTTGGTTGATGCCAAAACATATGATATATATATATATAAATATATATATATATATGTATATATCAAAAATAAAACATGTTCCAATTGAGGGACCAACCAAAGGATATATGAAACATCGGATAAGTACAAACATCATTCAAAAAAGATATGGTTTTAGGAGAGTACAACAATGACTACCCTACACTTTGGAGGATTCTGGGGTTCTTTATAAGCTCCTCATTTGGGATCGGAAAATACCATCATCCCTGGCGACCTGACCACCTTAGCTCCCCGAAAATATCAACCCAACATTTACAGTAGTTGAAAAGTAGGCACAGTCCCTACAAATATTGATTTATTTTCGGACCCTTTACTAACCTACCTTTTGGTATTTTGTTGCCAGCCATTTCGCTCCTCAAATGTTGTACCAAAGGTGGAGGTACATCCCCCGCCGGCCTTGGTGGATCCATGCGAAGGAAGGCTGGGCTGGCCATGGAGAAGTCACCAGTTGGTGGGGTAGGGGGGTGAAACGTCACCCGAGATACACATTTATAAGGCCATTTATAGGGGTTTAAAGAAGTCCATTTAAAAAAGTGGTAGGGGCGGCCCCACCTGGTGGGAATGGTATATTTACATACCGATTCTTTTTAACATAGAGATCTATAACGTTCATGTGTTAGGTAAAGTTAGGTGAATATATCATACATGTTCACTTTGAATAGTAAAATGTAGGTGAAGATGCCACTCAACTTTTGAGAAGTTAGGTGAATATATCAAGTGAAGTGTGTTTTTCAGACCTATTGTGTGAATAGAATTCCAAAAAAGAATTCAATCCTCTTCTTGAAGGGTTTTGTTAGCTTCCAATTCCATCCTTGGCCAATAGGATTCGATCGGCGGAAACATCCAGGGATTATAGTCAAATTGGACATCTTGCCCCAAGTTCTGTGTGAAAATGCATTTAAGAAACCACCATACCTTTAACTTTAACAAAAGGTACAGGCTACAAACTTTAATAATACCTTATGTTCGGCTTGTGATAAAAGAGATCAACATTTTACTCAAATCCATAGACCTTGAATAAACATATTGCTAACCATCATGTTGAGAATTCTCTTCAACTCTTTTGCCCCCTGGTGAAAATGCCACTCCAATGATTCAAAATGCTTCAACTCCCTAGCTGCTAACCCCTGGATGAATTGACTGGCGCAGTTCGTTTGACCTTGGCCGACCAAATGTCCCCTGAAAAGGGGACCATTTTAAAAGGAAAGGTTTAAAAGGAAAGGTTTGTCTTCAAGTCCCATCATGTTTTTGAGGGGTCATGTTAATTTTTGGATGGTGTAACCTTCATCACAGGCATTTTCCAGCACTTTTCCCTATGAAGGGCAAGCCCTCCTAAGCTCAGCTTCCAGGTCCCTATTTCAGAACCAGGGGTCGAGTTACTAGTTACCCGTGCCCAACTGGGAGCCAAAGGTTCCAAATATGTAGGGAACTGGAAGATCAGAGGGAGGTAAAAACCTCCTTTTGGTATCTTTTGCTCATAAATTCCTCCAAATTAACGAGCGATAGGATTGTCGGATCCAAATTTTCTCTGAAACAAATTCATCTCTTCAGCAACGAACACATCCCTGAAAAACGCGGTGACATGTTTCGAAGTGTTGACTTGGATTTGCTTAAGATACTTGGGAAAAGGTAAGAATATGTTCCCAAAATTGTTATTTAATGGTGATTTACCATATTTACCATAACAAAATAAAAACCAAAATGGTGATTTATCATGGTGATTTACCATAACAAAATAAAAAATCACCTTAAACAAATCCAAGTCGATGTGCTAAGAGTCCCTGACCTTTTGGGACATGTGAAATGTCCATCTTCCGTCAATGCCATTTGCGACTCGTCGGCTGCCAGAAAGGCTACATCCAACTGCCTCACGGCTTGAGATGTCTTGTTGGGAATGTTGAAACAATCCTTGGGAGCACCAGGGTTTTCGCAATGCTTTACCTTCTGGTAAAATGCATCTTCAATCCGGGTTTGTGTTCCATTGCTATGTTAGTTTACGCACATTTCAAAAAATCTGGTCAAATAAAATGACAAACCTTGAAGTCGGCATCGGCTTATCGAACAGCTATGAATGGAATTCTTCTTTGTCCTTTCTTTTAGCCTAGGTGGTTGAATGGAAGCATGTTTCACCTCCCACAAGAAAAGTGAAAACTCTTATAGCTTGGGTGTAGGTGTTGAAGATGTGTATTTGTTGTTTTTGAAACCTTTTTTTTGGGGGGGGGAAGATGAGATAGTAGTGAATTATAAAATTATTTGTTGGTTTCATATTATAGACACATGTCTTTGTTGCTGTTGAGTTGGGTGCTACATGTGCTATGCTATAATTACCTTTTCCTTTGGCCGAAAAGCTCCCCAAATATCTGGGTATATATTATCCACAATGCCATCATGGCGCCCTTGCTTGCAATCAACACATGCCTACCTCAAAATCCTTTTAAAAAAAACTTAAAAAACTGCCAAAATTTGAGCAGTACTGTTGATGGAAGAAATCCCAAACAACCACCTGGGATGTGTAAAACCTTGTAAAGAACGAGATAAGCTGCCAACCTCAACTGGTTCAGCATTTACAGTTTGGACCCCTGCTGAGAAACAGCTAAGTTTCACCCCCTTCATTCGAAAAAGTCCAATGATTCTCAGTTTTGCTTCGAGTCCTTCAGCGATTTGGGTTGATGTTGCCACTGAGGCACCAGCATTTATGGCAATGAGATCATAGCAAGATCCAGGAACAAAATCACCCACCAACCAGGCTAAAATTTGTGCAGTTTGCTGCAAGTAGGCATCATCTCCAAAATCAGTATTTTGACTTTTTGGTCCTTTTAACCGAAAATTAAAAAATCATGAATCAAACTGGATCATCTCAAGGATCGGGCTGAAACTTGAAACAATTTTTCAAACCACCAATTTGTGTTTAGTATCTTCCTCCCTTAAACAACCACCAACAAAAACATCTGTTTCCAACTAAAAAATCTCGAAAATCCCCCTTCCCCGGTTGGGATGTTTTTACCCGAAAAAATCTCTCCCTTTCGGCCTAAAGGCAATCCCGAAAATGCCATCCAGTCCCTGGGTACAAGGCATGCTCTTCTCCTGGATTTGCAGAGGTGATGTGTTTGGAACCCCCCAAAAAAACCCCATGGAAAACATGGAGGTTTATGAAAACCCCCAATTAATATGGGTTTTAAACCCCCCTAAAAATGGAAGGTTGTGGGTTTTTCATGGTGTATGGTATAGCCACTTTTTGGTTAATTTGTGTGATAAATGTAGGTAGATATATACCATACATTGAGTATCTGGGAGAGGAATTAACTGAATTTTCAATGAGGGACACACATCACACATCTTTCAACTATTCATCAATTTTCCATTGCTATAAACTGCCATATATTGTATTAGATTGCTGGAGTGTGTGCCAATTTTTACCTTTCTGGTGGCAATCACCTTTTTTATCCCCCCCTTGGATGGCTGTTTCAGCGAAGATCTAGCCACGCTAAGTGAAGGACCCGCCTCAAGCAAAAATATTGAGGATCACATTGGGTCATTTCAGCCACTTCCAAATGGTTTTTTGTTGGTGATTCATTTCAGGAAGAAAACCACGTAGTAAATTCCAACACAACATCCCCAAGTAGACATGATGACATGAAGCTTGATATCTTTACCCTCCTGTAAACTAACATGGCAATCGAAAATCCCCCAGTTTTTGCAGGACATACATCTTCAAATGGTCCATTATCCATTGCTGTGTTAGTTGACGGGAGTGTAACTGGCTAGTTAAATCAACAAAATGATGTTGTGCTCACCAAAGTGATCATCAAAAGATCAGGAACTGCCTGATCATTTGGCTGATTTCATCCACAAAACCAGGTTTTACTCCCTGGAAGTTTAACAGTTCGCTTTTTGAATTCATGTTCCCATTATTCATGATATATATCTATTTTCAATTTCATGAATTTCATGTATGAAATGTTAGAAATCTCCAAAAAAGGAAAGGACCACGTCTTGAAAACCATGTTCTTTTGAGGGGTGAGCTGTTAAACGTCCGGTTGGAATGATCCCCCCCCACCTGGGCCATGATGCTATAAGCCGCTTGGTCCAAAGTCAAATTGCCCACCTGCATTTCGAAATTTCGAACCCCTGAAAATTGACATGTGACATATCCTCTGAAAATTGACGATTGGAAGTAGAGATTTCCTTTTAAAATGATCCCTTTTTAAAGTACAAATATATATTTTTTCTGAGGGAATTGGTAAAAATGATGCTCGAGGTTGGAGGCTGTTGGTTGAGAGTATTTCAATGATACTATTTCACCAAGCTAGATTTCCCTTCCAAAAGGCTGTCGGTCCAGGCAGCCCAAAAACCCCGTGGTTTTTAGTCGCTATATCTAAATCTGGTCAAATTATATATAATATTTCATCAACCTAGACGACCGAGTGAGGTCGTTATAATTGGACCAGATGTATATCCCATAGGATCCATGTATGGGATATTTACCGGACCTACATTTGCCAGAAAAATCAACCAAATGTAGGATAAATATACCATACCCTATCCGATATACACACTCATATTTGGTGGTTTTTGAGGATAGGCTTCAACCACCAACTTCTACCACTTAAGAAACATTGCCTGAACTTTGGGTCGTTTGCTGAATTCTCCGGACTCGATTTGATAAAGTTGGGAAGAAACAACCTCCTGGAACAATTCAACTAGATATGCATGAAAAAAATCCATGGCCCTGCATCTTGTTGAATAAAAAATGACAAAAACTACAAATCTTTGACGTTTGATGTCACCTGAATTCACAAGCAAAGGTCATTCATGGCCTGTTCCTCCGAAAATTTTAATCTGAATAACAAACACTAGGATTCCTTATCACATTCCAACCTACAAGCCGGAAAGTAATGATCCTTCTTGGAGGATCATCCGAGGATTTGCAAGTGGTTAATTACCATGGTTAGTACAGTAAGTCCCCTAACTGGGGCTGTTCCCCTTCCAAATGGCCACTCATGGCGTATAAATGGGGCTTACTGACTACTTACTAACTGGCATGATCCTCCAAGTACCATTACTTCTTGGGATGTATAAAAACCATGTAAATAATGGGATTTCAACTACCAACCTCAACTGGTTAGCAGGATTTCATCCATCAACAGTATGGAAACTCCTATGGGTTCCATCAAGTGGCAAACCCAACTCGTTACCCAACCCACCAGAGCCTTCGTGGGGCCTTTGACGAAGGGCCCCCAATACCCAGTGAAGTCGCCACCAGGGTTGTACAAGTTGCAAGAGATCTCGGGAATCCCGAAAAAGATTTAAAAAAAAACGGCAAAAATACATACATCCTTACTCCTATACCCCAACTAACTCGCTCTAGTGGAGCCATGAAGAAAAAACCTCTTGCTTTCCATACTGGTTTTTTAAGAATGATCTTATGATCCACACATAACTGAGTAGTATAATGCCCTCTGTACCCCAAACAACTAGCTGCCCCTTTTTCATTGCTCAGTCATGTACTAGGATCTAAACTCCATACATTGGGGATGGTCATTGCACCTTTAATGGGGAATTCTCATAATGGGTATATAAACCCCTACTATCAAATTAATGCCCATCCTGCCATAGGAAAACAATGGGAGTTTAGACTTCGAGGGGCCACACCTGATGCGCAAACAAAATCACGTGTAGATTCATTGAAACAAAACAGGTTTTGCAGGGACCTGAGCACCAAAAAGACTGGGATATATCACCATGGATAACCATGGGATAGCCATCCCAACTTTTGAACCAAGTGTCTGAAACATCGACAAAATATATAAAAGTCGAGAAATCCTGGTTCCCAATTCACCAGCGGTTTTCCGTGACATTTCACCCCCAAAGCTATGACACAAACGACAGAGTTGAAGATGCATGTTTGCCGTACAAAATGATTTGAAGCTCCTTTTAGAGTGATGTTTTCGCACACCCCCTTTCACTATGGACATGTTGATTGGGTTCGACCCCAGCCACAACTAGGGGCTTTAGCTTTTTTCTGCGCATCGACCCAATCTCAATCTCACTACTGTATCTACACCCCCCCCGCAATGGCTAAACAACAAATATCAACAAAAACATCTATACCAGGTGATTCAAAATGGCCTTTTTGATCCCCTAGTTGGAGGTCACAAACAGCTTTTGAAAGGGTCACGTTTTCACCATCCCAAAAAAGTCACCAACAGAATTGCCAGGTGTCGCAATCACCAACTTTTCGGGAAGGGTCTGAGTTCCGTTGAGGGCTCTGGATGTTTCTGGGGCAAATCCCTCCCTGAGGATCATCACTAAAAAACCCATCTTGTGACCTTCTAAACATGTACAGGCCCCTTCTAAACCAACGGCTTTCCACCCCAAAAATCGGTACTTTGGGTCGATGTTTCTCCTTTGATTCTTTGGGGGGTAAATCCAGGTTCCATGTTAGTTTTCGAGGGTGTAGCTTATAGTAGCTTGATCACCATACTACCTGATTGGCTGTTTCTCATCGTCCCAAAAGAAAAACATCCAAGGCACATACTGCGAGGATTGGTACTGTGCATCTTGGATAAATTGCTTGTTGCAAAACGCCAAGGTCGAAGAACCAGAGTCCAAAACCATCCTGGTCCGACGTTTTGAAAAACGGATTTTGGATGTGTTTCTTGTGGTTGGGTGGGTTGGCAAAAATAGATCTGTAGGTAGCAAAACAGACACACACAAGATGATTGTAACAATCAGTGTCAAACAAATGTAGATGAATGGCACAGTCCCCTCATGGGGCTCGGGGTCATTGGCACTAAATGTCGTAAACAATCTTTCCCTAGACCTTTCATTTGGTTGTCAAATTTTAGCCACAAACGGTCTGTTTTTGGTGGCTTTTTGGGTGGCTCAAATTTCAAACCCAACTGGAGGATTCAGGTACATACTGTTGATGGAAGAAATCCTGCACCAGTTAAAAGGTAGCTTATCTCATCATTTACAAGGTTTTATACATCCCAGGTGGTTGTTTGGGATTTCTTCCATCAACAGTATCTTGTACCTTTCCCCCTGCGCTGAGTTTCTATTTTTCACCCTCGACTTTAAGGTGCTTTCATTTATGATCGTCCCATTGGTGGGTTTTCCTGGCTGGGAATGGGCCATTTTCCTAGAAGTGGCAGGGGGCCAAGTGGATCCATCTTCTATGACAAACGAAACCTTGGTTGAAAAGACCCCGGATCTGGAAAAATATGATCTTACTGTATATACTTGGGGGAACTCTTCAACAAAAAAAAGTTTTGGGGTACTTTTTTTAAAAAAAGTTGAGAAAACACCTAGACCTAATATACCTTCAGAAATTTTGTTAATTTATTCTATTATGAAACTTGTCATCACAAACTTTGATGGCCACAGAAGTCATGCTCTATATATATATATATACCCATTCCTCCAATCACAACTTGGTCACATCTTGACTTCATGCAGCAGCGTTTTTGAAGCCGAATCTGGGTCTTCCCATCATCAGCATGAAACCAAAGAATACCGGGGAAACAAATGGCTTGGAGGATCATCCCAGCCAGTAAGTGGCTAGTAACCCCCCATTTATAAGTCATTTAGTCTATTTGGAAGGGGTCCCACAACCCCAACTTTTGGGGACGTACGATCACTTTTGGTCCTACAACCACGTATCCAAGTCCTGCGATGATCCTCAAAGTGAACAACCTTCCCTACAAGGCCCGTCCCAGCAATAAACGAATCACTGAATCATTGGGCCTCTGCTTCTGAAACCATTCCTTGGGAGACAGTCCGAATGAAGGGTGGAACCATTCCTAGGAATACAAAAAAACAGTCCTGGAAGCTTTAAGTAGGTTAAGAACCACCAAATCAAAGCAAGATATATTTCTATATACCCCAGCACCTGATATACATGCAAGTGGTATATGTTTCCTGCCAGGCAAATGACTATTGCTGGATGATTATCAAATTGGGTGTTAAACTAAGATAGGCGGGCTAGAAAGTGCCCTTTTTCGATACCAAATACATCTGGGAATTTTCATGATTTTTCAATTGCTGCTGTTGATGGAAGAAATCCTCCACCAGTTGATATGGAGAATATCCCATTACAGGGTTTTATACATTCCAGGTGGTGCAGGATTTCTTCCATCAACAGTATGTGGGTTTACCAGAGCGTATTATCTTCGGGCCCACTCCCTTTTAAATTCAAAATCCCAGAATTTTCCTGTCATCTTAAGAGGATTTCTCCCTGCCCAATCCCAATCCACTATCTTTTTGGTGGTGACTAACTGGCATTTTTTGGAGGTGATGAAAATTGGCCAAATGACAAGGAAAAGTCCGACCATCTTTCAATTGGACATTTCATTAACTTTTTCTATAGATGTACTGTTGATGGAAGAAATCCTGCACCACCTGGGATCTATAAAATCCTAGATAGAAATAATGGGATGATAATCATCCTTGGCGGTGCAGGAATTTGTCCATCAACAATATTTTCCTATTGGAAAAATAAAGAGACGGCAACTTTCCTATGTTTGTTCTTTGTGTCTCCTAATGTCAATGACATGTCTCTGATATTCCATTATGAAAAAAATCCCCAAGTTTAACTATTGGTGGCCACGCAAGATAAGACACTAGTACTTAATCAGATCAACAATCCGTTTTTTGTGGGAAAGAACCCAAGAAGGCACTTGGAATGATTGGATTTGCTCAAGATGGCTTCATTATTCCTGCCAAATCGAGATTTAGTGATACGGTTGATGGACGAAATCCTGCACCAGCACTTAGAGATAGAACTTGGACAGATTAGTGCGTCCCCTTTACCCCCTAGTTCAATGTTGGGTGTCTTTTGTCATTGAGGTGGTGCAGGATTTTGGTCA
>DF239163.1:72145-152058 GCA_000507305.1 Breviolum minutum Mf 1.05b.01
ACCAAATACTAGGCAACTTAGTGTATATATATATATATATACACACATATAATTAATTCCTAAACCTGAATTCTTCGGGGATTTTGGGGGAACACCAAAAAAAACCCTTACGAATTTCCAGGGGCTCCCGGGTCCCACGGGTTCAAATAAGGTCGTTAGCCCAGACCAAATCCAGTCACAACCGAGGCTCACCCTGAACGCTTTGTGGTTCCACGTCAATCAAGAGCCGTGGGCCACCAAACCAAGAACCCACAGAGAGTGGGATGCCCTGGAGGGAGGTCATAACGAGGTTTGAGGTGTAGGTAAAAGCAAAGGTTTGCACATGTATTATGAATATATATATATATAACCAACAAATATAATGTGTGTATATTATAATTTATATTATTGATATATTGTACATATGTATGCATATAACCAAATAATATAATATATAAATAATACGCAAGTAAAGTATGTACCCGGAATACAAGCATGGCATGGCATGGCATGGCCTGGCACCCTTTGTGCCCCACTTTAATTCCACTGCCTGTCTCACCACGCGGAGACTTGAAGCAGAGACAGCGGAGGGCGAGTTGCCCAAGGCCTGCAGGCATGACGTTTCAAAAGGCCTCGGCCTCGGGTTTAACCCCCAACGGTTTGCTGCTTGGTGGTTGAGTTTCAACCCCATGTGAAAAATATGCGCAAGTCAAATTGGATCATCTTCCCCAAGGTTCGGGGTGAAAATAAACAATATTTAAAAACCACCACCTAGTTTAGAAGATTGCATATCCTTTTTGGGTGCAAAAATTGGCCTATATATTTGCGTACTTTTTGGTGAGTTTCAGGGAGTTGTAACATGAAGACAAATCCGTTTCCAAATGCTGATGCAGTTGTGAGTTGTTCATATGGGATTCGAATTCATGACAAAAAAAAGGAGATCACTGAACTGGTTGCATTATAATTCAGCCATGTAATTCTTAATCAAATTCTCAATCAATGAATATAGTTTTGAGTGGTATTCATATCAGTGGATGATCAAAACACATACTGTATCTTCATCTAAAATCAGCTCCTTAATACAGGCCAAATTAGACTGCAATTCTTGTTCAGGTGTCACTTCCAACAAACGGAGATCCGGGGAAGCTACTTAAAGAAGCGAAAGTGATGTACTTGAAATTGTCTTCAGATTTTTTGTAATGTATCCCATAGCATCATCAATGTATGGTATATTTACCTACATTTACCATAACATCAACCAAATGTCGATATATATATATATACCATACATGGATGCCTATGGGTATAGTATTCTGAAAGATCATTCCTATCGAAATCTTGACATGACTTGTTTATGCTTTTTTGGGGGATGGTGATCCGTGACTGACTGATCACAAAAAAAGGTTGACTTATCTTCAATAATTCCAAGGGATAAAAACAGACAAGTCATTTTGAATCACCTGGGTATAATACTTTGATGCACTTTGCTAGTAGTACCATCTATGACCGTGGATGGTTCAGACATCAGCTGGGGATGTAACTTTTTCAAATCATATCCTGTCAATAAAAGTTGGATACACTACCGCCCTCAGCTAATGCAGGATTTCTGGAAAAAATGACCATGGTAGTGTAGTGAATGTACTTGAACAACTATATGGGGTTAGCCAATGAGTTTTCATTAAAACCCTTCAAACCCAGCTATGTTTGCGGATGGGGGTAGGGCAATTTTTTCGGCATGACAGCGTAACCTCGCGGGAGGCCACACTTCCAGTGTCACTTGCGCGTATTCCAAGGGCCAGTAGTAACCTCACTTGTAAATTTAAAAAACGCCATCCTACTTGGATGATTAGTTGGAGCGTTTTTGTAGCTGGGACTACTTATATCTATATCATCTTATAACCCCAATGTTTGTTGCTTACAACTTCGAAGGAGAAAACAAGGGCCCCGGCTTTAATTTAAAAGGATTCGTAGACGACAATTCTTGTCCAACAACGATCACCCAAGTGTATGCCTTTTTTGTTCATCAAAATCATGTGGAATTCCCACCGACAAATGAGCAGTGATCGAAACCCACCAGTAACATTCCATTGAATCCTGGTTGGTTAACGGTGATCCTTACAATAGCTTGTTAGAATCCCTATATAGCTGGGGAGGATAATCCCTTATGTAACCACAACCAAATCGGGTGGGTTTCGATCACTTGCTCACTTCTTGTTGACCGTTTCCTGGTGGCCTGTGTTTTTGACGCCGCCGAAGGTGTACTAGTGGTCTGCGGGGGCTCATTGCCCATGGCAGCCTTGCGCAATTGGAGGATCAAAGGATGGAAGGGTGTATCTACCGTCGTTGTGTGATGTTCGGGATTCTGAAACACGAAAAGGATCCCTAAAATACATCCTCCCAATTTTTCTCTATCTCGCTCATACAAGTTATACTTATAATCGCTCCCAGAAAATTATCGCTGCCTAGTAATGTCAACAGCTGAATTATAGATCACTCTCAAGTAGACTGCCACCTAGGCTTGCTGTTGATGTTTCAATATATCATGGAAATTTCCATCCTAGCAAAGTACAGGTGATTTTGACACAAGATGTTGGCTGATAGCAACGTATGCCAGTATTTTCAGCAACAAACCACTGTTGTTGGCATGAACCAAGGGGAACCGAGGAGGAATCTTTTTTTTTTGAAGGCCTGATTTTTCGGGGTAAACCAGCGATTTCAGCATCTCGGTCCTAAATCCCAAAATCCCCCGCTGAGCTTGCTTGAATTTGTTGGTGGCTGAAGCAACCCATCTGAAAAATATGTGCAAGTCAAATTGGATCATCTTCCCCAAAATAGGGGTGAACATAAAACATATTTGAAAGCACCACCTAGATTTGGTTGTTTCAACACCAGGATACATACAGTACCCTCTAGGGAACTAACATGTCCATACATATTCCACCAAAACGGGAAGTTCGGAAAATCATCGACTCAAAATTGACTTTTCAGGGGATATGTTAGTTCCCAGGAGGGTATGTCTCTGATTCTTTGAAAAGAAAGGACAGCAGGGCATCAAACAGATTGAACTTAAGAAAATGAATTTCAAGGCACAAGGAGAAATCTACCCTTGAAGCAAGGGCATTTGTTATTTCTTAGATTTACGACTGGGCCACGACCACACATACTGTGCAAACAAAAAATCAACTCAACTTACTCCCAAACAAATAAACATGGATTTATCGTGGGCGAATCCCTACCAAAAAGAAGACAAAAGCACCTTACAAACCACTTCGAAACTTCTTCTTTGCTGAACTACCCTGTGATTTTGAGGATTCTGGCGTTCTTTATAGCTCCTCATTTCAAAAAGGAAAATACATCATCCTTGGCAACCATTATCACTCCCCCAATGGCTCACAGGGTAGTTTTTTACCAATCAGTATTCAGATCGACCAGTCGGTGGGTAACACAATTTTGGAGCCTCAATGGTCTCTGAAATCTCCTTGCAGCCTTGTAGGACCATGGCCAATTCCAATAGTCCAAGTGCCACAATGAAATTCCCAAACCTGGACAAGGTGGTCCCCTACCCAGTTGGCTGAAATAACTCCACTTATATGGGGCCCCCATAAACTCCCATTTACAACTGGGAGGGACCCACCTGGTGAGGTGTTTGTTGAGGCTACTTGGGGTGGTTGGAGCGGCTAGGTTGAAAGCTAAGGTTACTAATTGGATCCTGGAATATCCCCATGCTTATTTTCAATAGATCTCCAGTGTTTCTAGTATTAGAATGTATTAGATATACCATCTGTTAGCAGTAGCAGCTTGTTTCTAAGCCCTTTTTTGGCATGTTTTGCAGGGATGTAATCTGCAAACCTTTCTCCAAATTGGCTCTTCTTGAGAGTTCTACAGTAAGGAACCCTGCTGGAAAGATGCGAATACTTTGCATACTTATCCCATCACATTAGGGTTCTCCCTTCATCTTTTTTCGGAGGGGTTGTGCAGCTGGGTGGGCAGCCATCAATACATAAATTGGATGGGTTTGGGTATCCAATAGGATTACGAAACCAACACAACCCTTTGATGAAGAAAACACATTCCAAGTCATATTTGGTTGTTGAAGACCGGAAAATGTTAGGAGTGGATTCTGATCTGGTTGAACAGGATCGCAAAATTCCTATACACAAACTACAGAACTAAACATTTTGACAATGCTTAGGTGTGGTTGACCCCATGGGGGGTTACTAACCATACCAAACACTTCCGGCAAATCAACATAGTCATGAAAATCTCAGCAAATACAGTCACAGTCACAGCTGAAAGCTCTGACTTTCCTGGTCAATAGGTGGGATACTGTATGTTATTTTCCTGGAGGGCACATTATTAGAACTACTGTTGATAGAAAAAATCCTGCACCACCTGACGTGTATGAAACCCTGCAAATCATAGGATATTTACCATATCAACCAGTGCAGGATATCTTCCATCAACAGTCTTGCTGATGGTTCAGAAATCCTGGGAAACATCAGTTGACACGTACATCTCAACTGGTGGAACCAGATTTCTGAACCTTTATGAGTAGCTCAAAGAAGCTCAGGATCCACGGAAACCTGACAAGGAAAAACCAACCATTTGAGTCGATGTATCTTCCTACTATAAATGATGATTTTCCAGTCAGTCATGTTACTAATCTTTTAGGATTCAAGGATTTCTGTTGACTCCGGTTTGGCATACCTTGACCCCTCCAGTCAGTTCGCCTTGCTCTTGCTGGAGCATGATTTCCGGCAGCCATAGTTCTCAATGGACCGCGCATCTTGCAATGTTTTTGCTGAAAGGATTGTTTTTTTGGTGTTTCTGCAAAGCCAAAGGGTTGCGGGAATGACGACAAGCTCTCCACCCCCTCCAAAATTTCTGCCCAAAAAAAAGGCAGTAAGGCATCCAGGAAACCAAGTAGATTTCAAATTGAAAAGCATCAATTTGAACGCATAAAGTATCGAAATGTCACAAACTTTAAGTTTCTCCAGGTTATTTCCCAAAATTTCCAGATAGTCCAACTCCATTTTCGAAAGGGCTCCAACATGCCTATGAAACCATCCAACTAAAGAGCTGTTCTGCACAACAACCGCCCCCTGACTAGTGACTTGAAACCAACAGCCAGACTGGGTCGAAAATATTTTGAACTTCCAAGTGTGTAAAAGTTGTGCCTTTTCACCAGCAAAAATATACAAAAAGCCAAAAATTTGACATATCTGGAGGATCCATAAGTATATATTTTGAACTTCCTGAGTCCCGGTGCTTCCGTTCCATAGTCAACAATTTCGACAAACAGCAGTGCCTGGTAGAGCTGTCATGGTCATGGAATCCGCGAAATAATGATTGCCAAAGGTGATAGTGGAGAGTGATGAGGGGGGTTGAATACTCTGAAAACAACATTATAGTCTCATTAAAGACCTAGTGGATGGAATGAATGAAACATATTGGCAATCAAGACAAAGCACTGACGGTCGCCAAAATATAGTAACATATGGAATCCTAATGAACCTAAAAATGACATTGTAGCGTCAACACCTACTATTATTTGGCCCAACCAAGATGAGAGATGAACAACCTATGGTCTAGTCGGTCATCCCACTTGGGATCTGGTTCGAAACTGGGGCAACAATTTCGACACCTGTGGTTAATATAAGTTCACCACATGTACTTGGATAATCGGTCAGCCTGAACATAGGATATAATTGTTGTAATTAAGTAATTCCAGGGCTGATGCATGTAAGCCTTGGATTCTTTGGATATAATTTCCAACATAGAACTGATAGAATCTATCATCTATAGAAATTGAAAACTAAGGGACATGCTGCATGTATTTTTAGGATCGTTGCATTCCATTTGTTCACCGGATCTCCCGGGTCCCATACTCAACATATACTCCAATGAGGTCAAACCCACTCACCTAGATTTCTTCGAAATCACCTCCCGAAACATACTAAGGGCGCTTTCAAAATAAAAAAAAACTGAAAAAATCGAAAGCTAGTTGGTGGTTGAACCAATCCATCTGAAAATGTTTTGTCAAATTGGAAATGTTCCCCAAATAGGGGGTGAAAATAAAAAATATTTGAAACCACCACCTAGAAAGGTTTTGTCGTTTTTGTTGTTTATCGAACTTGGAAACCTTGTGTTTTTTGTTGGTGTTTGGAGCTGCAGTTGTTTAAGTTTTCTGTTTCAATTTGATTTCCGACATAGACAACACCCCCAACAGACGCCTTTGGAAGAAACCGACACCAACCACCCCAGTTGATGCAAAAGTGAAGGTAAGGTATGTGTTTTCGGTTGGTGAGGCTTGAAAAAACACCTCGTTGGTTCTCAACAAAGATGGTCCAACATATATGGGAAATGTTTGAGAAGCACAAGTCGAGTTGTGAAGTTTTAAATAATCTTAAATAGGTTTTACACATCATCTTGTGGACTCAAAACGTGGTTTAATTTCTCGCATGCACTTCCAAATTTGCAGCGTTGATGATTTGATGACGATTCCTTTGGAGCCAACTCAAAGAAACCCGTCATACCTTGTGGATGTTAAGCTTGTGGATGTTGTTTTGAGCCAAAAACATTGGGAACTACCATATGCTGCATGTCAACTGTCAATGCCGCAAAACGCTCTCATAAGGAAAGCATGGGTCACGACATTAACCATGCTTTATTTACGAAGTGTGGATTACCAATCGCAAAATCCTTCACATGATTTGTGCCAGAGTGAAAAAACTCTTTCCCCAAGTCCTCATCTTTGTGTTCATGATCATCCGCAATCCAAGGTCCGGTCTGTTGTCGACATCCACACAGCTCCAAACACATCTCCTCGATCCCCTTTTTTTGAAGCTAAACAGTTGCCATTCCCACCGAAACATTCGCAGCTTTAAGCTCTGATTCGTCTAACTGCTGCTTGTTTTTGGATAGGTCGTGCGCCATGGATTTTGCCGGGGGGGTGATTTTGCTTGTACGAATCCACATTACCGTTGGTTGGCTGTAAATGCCGGCTGCATAAAAAAACATAGAAAAGATGATTACAAGTTTATGTCATCGGTGGATTTGGGTGGCTGCTAAGTATGAATCAATTGCCATGTGTGTGGAGGGGAATACTTGATGAATACTTGGCAATGTGTTTGAAAACTTGAAAAAAATCCCAACCACCGGAGATAAGGGTCAACAAAAAGGTTTATGCCATAAGGCGACCTTTCACCCCTTCTTACATTTAACAGCCATGGGTTTTGGCATAATCCCAACATACAGTACCAAATGAGGCTCCAAAGAATACCCTATCCGTATATCCCCCCATAGATCCCTGAAAAATATATTCCCACTAAATCATGTAACAAAGAGGCAAATTTACAACTACATTATAATCAAAAGTGAAGCACATAATGCAGCCCGAAAAAACCAAGCCCACTAAAATTGAGGAGTTTTCCCAACATACAACATCTATGAGGTTGCTGTCCGAACTCGTGACGAAAAAAACTGCTTCTCCAGGGTATGAAGTGATTGCCGGGGAAAACCTGCTTGGAAGTGGGATGATCTTTGCTTCTCGGAAGAAAGAAACTCCCTTTTTTAATGTCCAAAAGTAAAATCAACAAAACCAGTGAAGCAAAAGATGTGGTGAGGTTCCCTATCATAAACTGTTCTATGGCATCTTAAGATTTACATATTTCATTTGAACAACTCACCTTCTTCATGCAGCAGCCTAGATCTGTGGAGAATTTCCACTCGACGACCGAAACACCAAAGAGGCAGGGGGCCCGCCTGTGCTGAGGTTTGGTTTCGAAATGGTCATGAGTCTGTGGCTGTTTGGGGGTTTGGCTGTTGAGCACAGATTTTCATCGCCATTCCCTTCCTCCGGGTGAATCACCGCAACACCGAAGTTCGCAGTGCCGTGGTGAAGGGGATGTTTGTTCGAATCAAGTTGAAGCTTATTTTTGTTGGAATTTTTGCGCAGCTGCGACATGTCAATCTTGCATCAATCAAAAGATTCAAGCAAAAACAGGAACAAAAACCTAGAAAAAAAGGAACTCCCTACACCCCTGATAGATAAATATCGAACATGAAAATGGTGATGTTGGAAAGGAGATCCTTTTCCTAAATCGGCATTTTGGTCTTCAATGTTCATCTAGCAGGGTTGTCTTGGTAAACCTTAGGTCCCACATACTGTCCCCTGCTAAAGAAAGTACACTTTTCGTTGCATCATATGCAAAATCCATCGTGAAATGCAGCTAAGTCCCCAAAAAGTTGCAGAAGGTTTGTTCCCCAGATATTCGCCAGTTGAATGGTGAAGGTTCAGAAATCTGGCGATCATCAGGTAAGCTTGGTAGTTCATCCTACTTACAGGGGTTCCATCCCAGGGAATTTATATAGTGTTTTAAAGGATTGAATCATCTGTCAACCCCTGAAATACCTCTTTGACAGGACTGAGAAGCATCATTTCACTGGATTTGCTCTGTTGATTACAATCCTCTCAAGCCCCCAAAGGGGATGTCGAGCAAACCCCTCGAAAGGGACATAAAACAAACACTCTTTGAGCGCATCAGAAACCAAATAAACCAATGTTTTTTGACCTTGCAGTTCCCCAAACACTGGGGAGCTGCAACCTCCTGTGGTCCGAAAGAAGTTCTCTGTTGGCCCCCCCAACTTACAATTACTTGACCCTTGTATGCAGGGATCATGGGAAGTGTTCATACTTTCACTAGACAATGCCAAAATCCTCCAAAGACATGCTGAGAAACTATTTGGGGTCTGCTTTCAAAATTCCCTGGAGAGCTCTTCTGGAGATGTTTGGAATGTCTGCAATGTTGGGTTCCACATACCTGTAAGTTAGGTAAAACAGTACATGTAATGGTAAAACATTGTTAAAAGTCCCACCTTGCATTACCACAAGACGATGCTCCAACATTCCATGGGATTTTTGTTTCACACTGCACGGCTCTGCTTAAAGCACGATTTGCAAGCACTTGAGTCAACTTCCGATTCCGACATGGTGTTGTCATGTGTTGTCATTCAAGTTGTTGCAAGGTGCATTGCTGTGCCGTGTGAACAGTGGCAATGATAACTTGTAAATCCTAGGTGAAGGTTGGCAAAAGTTACAAGGGACGCTGAATTCATAACTACATCCTCCAGTCAAATATCCATATTTCTTATATCGTACGTTTTGGGCCCTGCCTAAACACTGCAACAATGATGTTTTTTCCAGTTTCGCTCTTAAAGCTCTGGGCTTGACTATTCAGTGAAGGCTAATAGGGTTCCCTTCAACAAAATGAATATATGATTTACTCAGGGTGAGAAACGTTTCCGAAAAAGAGTTTGAACAAAATCATGGACGAAAACACATGCCAGTCAGTTCTGTGCGCAATGATGTTTACCTCAAGAAGCTATATATAGTTATATACACCACATGTGACCCAAAACAAAAGTCTTGGATTTGCATAAAATACTTGGAAAAAAAAAACAATTCTCCCAAATGGTGGTCTCATGGTGATTTCCGATGATAGTAAGTAAAAAATCACCTGATTCTGTTGAATCGGAAGTTTGCCCGTTGATTTCTTTTATTTTTCGGCAAAGAGATTCAAAAACGAGTTCCATACGCAGCTGCCAAGCAAAGCTGCCCATCGGCGCGTCTTCCACCATTTTAGCCCGCTTCGCAACGGGGCGATGGTTGAGAGTTGATTGTATTTTACAGTCAGAACAGAAAAAACAAAGAAACTGCAGCTGAAATGTGTTTCCATCACATGAAATGTTGACAGGTATATTGTAACATTTTTCCTCTAACAAAAGTTGCTTTGTAATAAAAGACCTATATTTCAAAAAAAGAGCTTTTTCGGGGAAAAAAAAAACAAATCAGAACTGCCATCTCCATCAAATCCAAATTCGAGGTAATCACGGGGTATCAGAACCACCCACCATCGCCAACCACAACTTTCTCGCATTTCCCAACGGCTGGTGCTTTTTATGAAGCTTACTTCAAGGCTGCCTCCAGGGACGAATACGATGGTACCTGGCACACACGACAACTTCGACGTGGAAATTTTGCTTGAATTTGATGATGATTTTTCCCATACGGAATCCATGGGACTGGTCTATTTACCGTAACATTTGGGTAGTTTTTTGGGGGTGAATGTAGGTATACATAGGCCATCTGAGTGAGCATCTGGGTATACCAAATTGGCAATGTAATCATGGTATAATCTGCACACAGCCGGACACCGGATATCCCGTTTTCGTCATGTTTCAGAATCTGAGTTCCCACGACTTGTTGAGTCATGAGACAGGCTCATGTAGATGCAAAGACATAATTGATTTAGTTCTTCAAGCAATTCATGTACTTGAATGTGTTGCTTAAAGGGTATTTTAGATTCTGCATCACGTTCTTTTGCAGAACCCTTTGCGGAAAAGAAAAAACACCTTGAAAACATACACATCCAAGATTAACAATTACATCAAGTACGCTAAAATATAAAATACACTAACTCAAGACACTCCCATCTTCCAACTTCCAAAATCGCTCCATCAATGGCCACATCCCCGAGGCACCGCATGAATGTCACCAAAGGCAGCAATAGAAAGTTTGGAGCTCAACATCTTGGTAGCACAGGCTGCCACCTGATGAGATGTGATGTGCGGAAAATTGCGTGGCCCATAGCATCCATGTATGGTACATTTACCTACATGTACTATAAAAATCAACCAAATGAAGGTAAATATGCCATACATAATGGATGGTATAGATGGGAATTTTTGGTGGACTACAAGCAGCAAACCCAACAACCACATCTTTTGAGTGGATTGCCAACTTGGAAGAAAACAAGCGTTGATAACTAACTACAACCAAACATCGAAAAGAACGCAGCAAAGCTTGGTTTTTGTTGTTTGCCAACTTGGAGATTCTAAAAACTTAAAAAAGGTGAATTCAACTGTAGGCCGCCATGCATTTGAATGACTCATTTGAAGGACTTTGGAAGGAGTCCTATGTTGGAGACACACCCATATTGAAAACGCATCATTTTATATATATATATATATTTACCACTTGCTGGATCATACTACTAATTACTGACTAATACTGACTATAGATCCTGCCTTACAAGGCGCACGCAAGACCCATTATGCGACCAAACAAATTCTCCTTTTTCAAACGTCTTTCCAACATACTCGAGACTCGAACATAAGATGTATGCCAGGGGTTTCATAAACAGCTTGTCAACGAGATCTTTCATTCAAAAGCTTGGGGATGCTTGGTGTATCTTCATACACTGTTCCTTCAGGGAATTTCATGACTAGATGGTGGTTTCAACTCACTTGAAAAATATTAGTCAAAATGGGAGTCTTCCCTAATCTTCAGGATGAAAATAAAGAATCTTTGAAACCGCCACCCACCCACTGAACGGTGAAACTCGTTGTTCGATCAAAGTAAAACAAAACACTTTGAGTTTTCAAGAGTCAAAATAATCCAAAATTGTACCTTATGGAAGCTGGTACTAATTCCAAAACCAGCAAAAAAACGACCTCTTTCCATTTTTGCGGATCTTGGCTAATAGTAATCCTCTACAAAGATGGATCCTTACCCTAGTCCGTATGGTACTTACCAATTCTCAGAACCCCACTACTTTTCACCCCTGTTCAGCCAATACTTGGTTCGTGGGATGGTGGTTGAGCCTGTGCTATTCATATCCCCGATGAATAGTCCATTTCATAAAGAGTGCTAATGGGAACCAGCTCGGCCAACATCAACCACCAACCAACCAACCCTCATAACCATTGATTAACTTGCTGTGTAACAAATTGTAGGTGCGCTAGGTAGGTGCGAAGAAAAAGATGGAAAACCCAACACCTGCAACACAACCTGGAAAAACTAAACAATGACAAAAACAACCATGTCTTCACCAACTTGTGCAAGTTTGAGGAAAAATCCTTTAAACTGTAGGTTCAACACTAATGATTTTTGTTGACTATACTGGAACAGTCACAATTTCAATAAATTCGGCCAATATACTCAGCATATAGGCTTTGAATGTTGATAAGTTACCAAGTTGGACATGATTTGGGTTCTCCCAAAATTCCACCAGAAAGTTGGCTTCAAACTCATTTTTTGAGGTGGATAATCGGCGGGGCGGCCTTAGGGTTTTTTGAAGCATCTCACTCCAACATGAGATACTTCAGCACTATGATCACATTACCTGGTTGGTGGTTAAACCAACCCATTTGAAAAAAGATGCTCGTCAACGTGGAAATCTTCCCTTCTTTTCGGGGTGAAAATTGAAAAAGATATTTGGAAACCACCAACCTGCAACTGTATCATCATGACCCTCCACACTACCCCTAGAACAACCTCTACTCACTAGCAGCCCTAAGGCTTTACATTGAAAAGCATGATTACATGATTCTTCTTACCTACCAACAATATATAGGCAACAAAACATCAAACAACTCCTTAGATTCATCATAATTCAAGAACCTATTTACAGGAACCCCCCCAAAAAAAACTTACTCCCCCACTTGGATGTCCCAGGAAGTTATTAAATGGGGGTTATAAACTACTTATAAATGGGGTATATTGGGATTATAACCCATTGATCCTAACCATTTACTAGCTTCCCGGGACATCCAAGCACTTCATCTCTCACACCCTTCTGGGAAACGTCCTTCTCCGCCGCCGAATCGCGGGCACCTCCGCCTCTGTGACCCCATCGATGATCTTGGCGAACTCCGCCGCCGAGCCATACCTCGGATTCCCCGGGGCACCAGGCCAAATGGCCAAGTTGCAGAAATCCACCCGAGGATTTTCAGCGAAAAAAAACAAAAGGTTGGAAAATCGCCAAAAACAAACACCAATCCCATACACAAAAAAACGCAAAATCCCAAATCCCCACAAAAATATGGTTCTTTCTTCTCTTTTTCGAAGGCCTTTCTTAAATACATTGCTTTAAGGATGGTTCCGACGGTTAGTTTTGCTATAGCACCTGTAGGTGGGGCATCGACACCAGGTGAATATGTATATTTTTCCATATCTAATGAAGTATCCCCCAAAATCTACAAATAATCAATATGATTCAAAGATTTAATATAAACCCTAAACCTGAAAATAACCAGATTTGAAAGGAACTACATTTTCCAAACCTTCTCATGTGCAGTGTACCCATTCAGTACATTTCGGGAGCAATATGAGGGTATAAAGTTTGGATGCATTGAAAGTTGAGCAAAATTGTTTTCTTCCTTCAACATATCTCAATCGAATTCCAAATCACAAAAAAAAACGGAATTAAGAAAAACATAGTGCCCATGACATGGCGTGACAAGACCTGGTGCGGCCTCACATGCATGACATGGCGTGGCATGATGTGATGGGCTGACATGCAATGAAGAAATGAAAAGTGCCTTGGCGTGACGTTTCATGCCATAGTGTGAAAGATGGTACGAGTCACCCTCCAAAGACGGCCATGATCATCATCATCATCATCATCATCATCATAATCATCATCATCATCATCATGGCAATTTAATTCTACCCCTTGCAATGCCAAACACCCTCCCCAGGAAATAACGCTTGCCTGGGGTGGTGGCATTGCAGGGAGTACCCTTAGATTCCCATGACATCATAAACTCTTAAACCCAGTCTACACAGTCGTCCCTTCCAATGTAAGTGTCATGAGTAGAAACGTAACGTAGGTGATGCACGTCTAGTTCCATATGCTAAATGCACTTTAAGTAACATCATCAATAAAATAACGAGTCAACAAATAAGCTTTCCTATAGTTCCCAAAAAATCACCATTCACCTTTAACTACTTGGGTGGGTGATTTCACCATTTCCTGATGTTTATCTCCAGAAATTAGGTTCCCGAACTTTCCAGTCATCAACAACTGTTGCCCCATATCCATCATCAACTCTCCATCTTTATCCGCCTGAACAAATGCCCACTTTCCAGGGTCTCCATTCGTGGGCGGTGAAAGTTTGATGGAATTCCCGTGCTAAAAGGGACAGTTTTCTATAAGAGTTATGTAGAACTATATTGATTTGTAAGTGTTGTAAAGAACTATATCATTCATAAGAGATTTGTAGAACAAGATCATTTATAAATATATAGTCATAAGTGTTACTAATTATAGAGAACTATATATCAATTCACTTCTACAATGGTGAACATCTTTTCCCAGTTGCTAGCCATGTATACTATAGGAAAGATTATCATCTAAGATGCCTTTCACATGTATCCAATCTCCTTCCAATTTGCGATTCACCTTCCCACAGCCCCAATTAAAAACGCCAGGAGTGAAAAAACCGTGACACCAGGACAGGAAAAACAACGAGTCATAGAATCTTGATATGTGGGTTTCCTAAAATGGTTGTACCCAACAACCATGGGTTTTCCTACTGAAAATGATCATTTTGGGGTGTGAAATGGGGGTACCACCGTTTAAAGGAAACAAGTATATCTGTTACACCAGGATGAATGTCATAGTTGTTCACCTTGTGCATCGTTCATGCCAAAGATTCGATGAATTGATATGACTTGATGTTCCATCCAAGTCGCCCAAAAATGGGGATCGTCCCGGCTTGTTGGTGCTCGATGGGGTCGATTTTCCCATCTAAACAATCAAGAAACGAACAGATCAAACTCATCCGACAGTTCGCAACAAGAATATCACATATACTGGATATTTTCTGAACTTCCCGTTTGGTGGGATATGGACTCGTACCCTGAAGTGTATTTACCGGGCTATGCTCCCACAACCCCTCGCCTTTTCCCATTGTTACCTCCTTGAGGCTCCAATCAAACAAACAAAATCTCAGATTACAACTCTCCGCTTTGGGCTGACAAAGTCAAATGACTTTATAAGTCGATCTCATCTGACAAAAAAAACAACTCCCTAACAAAACCCAGTTAGAAGGGAACTAAGCTGTTCTGAACAACTTTTGGGATGAGTGGATCAAAACAGTCGTTAAATATTTTGCAAGGATAAGGATATACAAAAATATTCAAAATTCCACAAGTTGATCTATAGTCAACCTTAAACTTGCTTGAAAAATGAAAAACAAAATTCACTTTCAACCCCACGGCACAGCACGAATCCTTCCACAGATGCAACTTCGTCCACCTGTCGCAACATCTTTCCCTTCAACATGGCTTTGGCCTTTGCCAATTCCTCCTGATCACGGAAGATCAAACGATTGATCGATCATCAGTCAATCAGGTCCTTTTGGATTTGGAACAAATGAAACCAGATGGCTACCTTGTCTAAAACAGCCTTTAAGAATGAAACACTTCGAAACAATGGAAAAGGTAGTAGTGAGTTTTTGGTTCATTCTTTGGTATTCCAATTTTTCGGGTGAACTTTGATATTTTGGTCTGATACAGATTAAATCCCCCAGAAATCTAACATAGATACCAAAAAAAACATGTTTTAAAGGAGTCCACCTTTTCCAAACCATCATTTTGGGTATCCACGTTAGTTTTCGGGGATGTAGAATATCCTACTTCTGAATCAATTTACGATCACGGTCATCAGCCAGCAAGCTGAAGAAATAATCAACTGAATATGGGTGAAGTTCACCAAAAAAACCAACCCGGAGGTTATACCTCCCACTTAGATAGTCGACTATAAGTAGGTGGTTGAACCACCTACAAGTAGATGAAAAATTTGGATTCCTTAGGATTGAAAGGATCATAAATCTATGAAATAGCCCAGCCTAGATATAAATTAACCAATCAACCAACCCTGTTCTTTTGCGTGGCTCAGAGGGCTTCCAGGTTCATGATGAATCTATATAAGGAAACCATCCAATGGAGGGTACGATTCAGATTGATTTTTTTTTCGAGGTCCAGGGGGATACGAAAATAGCCGCAGAGATCTCACTGGGATGAAAAAACACCATATACTTTTGGGGGAACTTCTTTGCTCCACTTCTATAGAAGTCTAATCCTATGTTTAGTATCTAGAATGTGTGGTCTGGACCTCTTAAATGACTCCATTAATGATCATTTCTTAATCTGAAGAAAAGGGAAATCTGATGCTCACGGGAATCTCAAACAAGGGGAAGCTTTAAACCACTTCCTTGTCTCAAGTACCTTCTCTATTCTTTTGTCTGGATGTTGTTTTTGTTTCGCTTGTGGACAGGTTTTGATTCGTATCAAAATCAATACCACCATCGAAGTTTAACATGGAACCTGAGAATCAGCCTCTGGAAACACATCATTTTCAGGTTCCATGTTAAACTTGAAGGGGGTATAGTCAAAAGGGAAAACTGATGGCTCCATCTTTGATCCACCTGCGGAAATCCCACCTTGGAAACAGAGGAGGTGCTCTTCAGGGCACTGGCCATAGCCTTGGCCATATCACCCGCCTGAAGCTCAGAATAAAGATGGGTGATGGGTATAGATTATCATGAAATACATGGGCAAAGCAATTTTCATAGGGAACATGCTGATACCCTTTGGGATGGTATCCCTAGCTATCCCTAGCAAAATTAACACCCCAACAATTTCTCATCCAAGACCACTATCAGATCTGAAATTGGATTCCGGGAGCCTTTCACCCGAAAAAATCCAACGAATCGTGAGTGGAATCCATTCCCATCGTGATCATAACTTGATACCCTTTCTGAAACTAACAGCCAAAGCACCCGAAAATAGCTCTTCCCAAAAGGAAAGGATCGTCTTCCAACCATCAAGTTTCAGGTGCTAGGTCCGGTTACAGCCATTATTAACAGAAGTTGTCTAGGCAAAACTTAGGTCCCCGGGACTAAAGGTTGATGACTCTTAGTGGGTTACATTAAAAACCCCATGATCCTTGTCAAAGGGGGCTGTTCGGGTATAAGGGACTACCTAAGGTGTGCCAAGTTGCATAATGACTATAAACGGCTATTCATCCCTTACTGCGTGGATTTACAATGTCCCAACTTATCATAGATACGAACTACCATTGAGTCAGCAAATAGGGGTATCAGCCTGATCCCACCGTTGATAACATCAGTTTTCAATTCAGTAAATAAGTACCCCTGATGAATGTCTTATCTTAGGGAAAACAACGCATGTTTTGTGACTTCTTCACTTCTCCTCAGGGATATTTTAAAGGAAATGTGTGAATCACCAAAAAGTCGTTCATAGAATTCCTCTCTCCGTCGATTTCATCAACAGGGGTGAAACCCCGAAACAGCGGGAGTGGATGTTTTTGGCCGAACCCTTGGGGTTCAAAAATACACGGGAAATTTGACTTCTGGAACCTGGATGTTCGGGGGGAGCCATGTTAAGACTTAGACCCTATCTCCAGATATCAGGAAATTTTATCCGATCCTTCCGACCCTCTGATTCGCAAACAAACGCCATTTCTAGCAGCTTTGTGACAAATGGGATGTATATTTGTATATATATTTGATATACCCATCACCAGGATGCCAGTCACCACCAGGATGGCATTACATTGTTTTGTACGGAAAACCTTCATTTGTGACGGTTACTGGGGGGCTTTCTGGAACATCACTGCCATCATACCACCACATCCCTGCCATGACCTTGTCAGCTTGTCCCACGCCATAAACGCCAAAGAGACCCGCATCAGAGTACCTCCCAAATCAGGATGCCGGATCGAACAAGCGGATCACCCGTGCTGCCCATACTTTGCCCATTGTGTTCTTGAATGTGTTCGCAAATGGATTTATGAGACCCCTGGAAATTGAAATAGGCTTACAAAAAGGATATGGAGTTGTGGGCTTATCACCCGACCATATCTAAATCAGAAGGTTATGGCGTACAAGTTGTTAACATGGGCCCCTACCACTTACAAATGGATCTATGGGACCCCTAGAAATGGCCGAAAAGGGTCAACTAAGCTTCTTTCACCCCAATCAGTCTACTTACAACTAGTTTTTGGGACCACCTTGTATGGAACCACTCGTGGGCTTCCTGAATGCACCATGCCTGGATTTTTCTGAAAGAACCGTGGAGGAAATCGACGGCTAGTGTTGTCAGGATCAATTTTTGGCTTAGAAACCTATGCTTTACCAAAGTAAAAAAGAAAAAGCGTTTTAACAAATCCAAGTGGGTCCATTTACAAGCATAAGGAGACCAAATTAATGAGTCAAGGTGATTTTTTAGATCAACGGTCAACAAGAAGAATTCAACCAACTTCAATTTAGGTGTTTTTTGGAGGAATTCCCTTCAACGGTGAACAAGAAGAATTCAACCAACTTCAATTTAGGTGTTTTTTGAGGGGGTTCCCGTAATAGGATTTGCAAATGTCCAACTAAACCATACTAAAAAATCAAGTGGATTGCCATCATTTTTCGCCCAAGGTGATGGTCAATTTTTTTCCAAAACGGATATTCATTGCAAACCCTGTCAGAACTGCCCTTTCTTGGAGATGGTGGGATTTCGTTTACCTAATAGCCTGCCACCCACCACCCACGGGTCCGAACGTGTCGTTCAAACGTGTCGAAACGGCTCACGAGGTGTTGAAGGCCATGCAGGACTCCACAAAGGGATTCTGCTTCACCACCTGGCCAGCTGTTTTTTGGAACGTCCCCGTGGTGACACATGGCACATGTTTGCTGAACAGGGTGTTTTTTCCATCATTCAAAAATGTTTTTTTGTTTGTTGCTTAAAAGGTTGCTTGAGACGGTTTGGAATGTCTTAATTCTTAGTCTTTAGTCTTAGTGTTAGTATGAGTTGCAAGTGGTAGTGGTGCTGGTGTTTCTTGTTGGTGGTAGTACTAGTGACTACTAGTGTCAGTGTTATTGATAGTGTTGGTGTTAGTGATGGTGTTAGCGCTGTTGTTGTTGTTGTTGTTGTTGTTGTTGTTGTTGTTGTTGTTGTTGTTGTTGTTGCTGTTGTTGTTGTTGTTGCTGTTGTTGCTGTAAGCGCAGACGCCCTGACCCATTCCATTGTGTGGCTCCAATGTGTTTGTTTTGAATAAAGATCGGTGACGAAATAAATCCACCAGTTAAGCGCCAACTCACCATAGAAGTAAATTGACTTCATCATCTTTCCTTTCAATAGAAAAGATAGCCATAGTATGTATATAGTAGATATATGTAGTTACAAACTGAGTATGTATATATACATATATATATATATGCCCAACAGTCTTGGGAAGTTTTAGCTCTTTTCCAGGACCCAAACTCCATCAAACCCCTGCTATATCTAAGAACAGATTCACAAAAATCATCCCTTCAAAAAGGAGGGTGCACTCATTCTTAGGGAACTTAGTCTCTGAAGTGTCCCATTAGGATGGCACTGAATCATAGGACTGGCCTCCTACAACTACCCAAAAATGTAGGGTAAATATACCCTTAGAATCCATGTAATCCATGTATATCTAATTCTGCATTTTACGAAAAAAGTCAAGCCAATTTCAGGGCTAAAGTCCCATCCATGGACCCTATTTTGGATACCTTAAGAAACCCCCCAACAAAGGATAGCGAAAATCGGATGACCGCATCCCATGGGACGACTCGTTTTCCGCGAGGCCGAGGCCGCCCCGGCACCGTAGTAGAGAGTCGGGAAGTGACACCAGCCCCGATGCCCGTATAGGCGGCAGTGCCACCACCCAAAATCTCCTGGATGTATCTCTCGATAGGATTTTCGTGACGTGTGTGCATTGGCACGAATATGTGAATCTTTGTGAAAACCACCTGGTTTTTGGGTGAAAAAATGTGGATATATGGGATTACGAAATACAATGTTTGTTGGTTGCAACGCCCTTAGGTTACAAGTTACTAACCATTTCCTGCTATGCCACAAATCCATCCAAAGTTTTTTCTCACGTCGCATGGTTTTTCACAGGTTCAGGACGGTGAGTCCATCATCAGAATCTCTAAACAACTTGATGTTTTTCAAAGACCATCTCCATCCCGGGACTAGATATGTATATATACATATTTATATGTATATCCATCAACTATTGAATAGGACCGAATCCCAGCGGACCTTACCAAGTAATTTGCTGGAGTTATAACAAAATTCAGGCTTAGGGGTCCGTGGACTGTGGGTCCTGTTGATGATTCAAGGTGACCTATTGATCCCCCAGTTGGAGGTCACGTTTCACCCCTTGCTTTCGGGTCACGTTTTCACCATCCCAAAAAGGACACCAGCAGAATTGCCAGGTTTAGATCAATAAATGTGAACTATTCATTCTCCAACAAAACACCATAGAACTTGACATGGCACCATTTTTAGGGGGGACCAAAGGGAAACTCCTAAGAAAAATTGAGGCAATGTTTCAATGTCAATAGAGGCGTTGGAGGGAAGTTGAGTCAGTCAACCCTACTCAGCTAAATGATAACGAAAACAACCTTCAAACATTGAGTTTTCCCAAGCATCGATTTTTTCTGAATATTTACCCTCCCTGAAACTAACATTTTCGCACCTGAAAATGGATGGTTGGAAGACTAGTTCCCTTTTGGGATGGCCTATTTTTCAGGTGCTATGTTTGTTTACCAGAGGTTAAGTACATTAGCCTGCTTGACTGAGTACAAATGTCAGAATGAAATCACTTCCACTTACCACATAGACTCCCCCTTCAATTCAGAACTCTAGATCTCTGAATCTATCTCACGAGTTTACGAATAAGATCCATTGGACAGGTACTTCCATGATTAATTTTCCATGGGAATCAATGTGTATAGGTGTAAATAAATCACTTTCCATGTTTATGGATTCTATCTGATTACAGGCTTTTTTCGGCAACCCCTTTTGCATCATCAATACCTACAATCATAATCATGGGAATCCGCCCCACAAAAAGGTGTTTTTTGCCAGTCAAACTGTCAAGCGTCAGGGACAAATGGACCTAAAATCTACTAGGCTCTTGTTGTTTGTGAAAAGCAGCCGAAGTACCCAATAGGATAGCGACAACAAATCAAGGGTGATCAAAAACTTCCTTTAAATTGTAGAGTTGTCATTCCAATGATAACATAGCTTACACACCAAGTAACCACTTAAAGTAAGTTTTCTACATGATCATGGATGATCTTTAGGAAATCTATGGGGGATTTCAACCATACCTGGTTGGTGGTTTCAACCCATCTGACAAAAAATGAGTCAAATCTTATCATTTCCCCAAGCAGGAGTGAAAATCACAAATATTTGAAACCACCACCTAGATACTGCAACAACGGGTTGTTCCCCTTCCAAATGACCTTTTTATGGCTCATAGATGAGGGGTTACTAACCACTTCCAAGTCCTGGGATGATCCTCCAAGTAGGGTGGACTTTTTTCACCCCTGCCGCGAATGATGACATTAGCTCATGTTGGGTAAAATGTAGGGTTGTCAAGTACCCGTTCAACCACCACTAGTTGGTGGTTTCAACCCTTATGAAAAATATTGGTCAAAATGGGAATCTTCCGTATAATAGGGGTGAAAATAACAAATATTTGAAACCACCACCTAGACCGCCGAAACGATAGCGGAAACATCAACGTAATACTGATTTCTCCTGAATCAATGCCACTGGTGCCAATTCTGCTTGTCCGAAGGCCACCGACTCCAACCTTGATAGTCAGGGAATGATCTTAAGATCCATTTGGGACGAATGTATCATTTATCTGAACAAATACAACCAAATGTAGGTAAAATATACTACAGTGCCATAAATCTATAGGTTCAAATTTATGGATAATACTCTGCATGGATCCTCTGGGTGTTGTAAATTAAATAGTTTCAGAAACTTAGATTTGCGATTCGTAATTTTGATGGTTGGAACAAGTTTCATAATTTTACCATCATATCCCATACCATCATGTATGGTATAATTACCTACATTTGGTTGATTGTTATCGTAATTGTAGGTAAATATACCATACATGCATGCTATGAGCGTGGTGATTGAATAATGATTATCCCATAGTAACATTCGTATCAAAAAGAACCAGAACAAAGAATCACTGATCTATTGATGGCGACTTCAATTTGGTGGTGACCAGTTGGCGGTCAAACAAATCCCCCTGAAAGATGAAAAATCCTGAATTCATCCATTAAAGAAGAAAACACAAATTCAAAAGACTCATGTATGCCTCAAGTATAAGTCAACCTGAGCAGTGATCGTTTTACCAATCAAAAGTGTTTGGCGTTAAAATTCTCATCTATATCTATGCCAAGTCTAGCTTGTAAGCCTATGGAGGCTTCTAGGCTGGGAACATTGGTCACTTTCCCCTTGAGTGACCTTCCAAATAAGCCCAGCTCCCAACGAGTTTAACAGTTCGCCCCTGAAAAAAGATGGTTGGAAGACTACTTTCCTCTTGGGTTTCGGTAACTTTTCAGGGGCGAACTGTTAAACTTCAGAGGGGTAAGGGATTGTCCTTCCCTATTGTAATATGGTTAGTGAGTTTAAAACCAACCCATTCATGGGAAATCGAATTGTACCCCCATAGTTCCCTTCATAGGAAACTATATCATATCACCGTTTTTGTGGGGATTTGACTCATTTTGAGACATATTCATATCAGAAAACCATAACCAAGATGTGCTGATCAAAACCCTGCAGGTAGCTCCAAATCGCTTCCCTTCCGTTCGCACCAGCAGGGTTTTGGAAACCTCCTGCTTCTTGATCTTTTCACAAGTCATGTGAGTCACGAAAATTCAAACCCTCTTAGTTTCCATGAAACACTGGTTGTTTTTTCGTGAAGATCCTTATCTCATGGGTTTATTTCTAAAAAATCCCCACATACCTGGATGGCATTTCATCCCTTACAATATATACCCGGAGAACAACGGGACTGGGGGGGCCCGTTTTTTTCTCATGGGCCCCCCTATGACTTGGACCACTTCTCTCCCCCTCGGCCCTCGGCTGAGATCCCCAGACCCAAGAGCAAGGTGACAATAAGGTGAGGAACCTTCCAGTCGCATATCACCTCCTGTGTAGCTGGCCTGGTAAAGATGGAGATGACACCAAGAAGAGAACAGGTCCGTAAAAAGAGGTAAACCGGTAAACTTCTGAAAATCCTGAAAACTAAGATGACTTCCTGGAAAATCACCATTTTCGATAGGAAATACATCAAATTCATTCATGGTGGATTTTTCCAGCCAGTCATGCTAGTTTTTATCTGAAACTGCCTGAAGGGGAAGTTTTCCTTGATTTTCACCCCCTTGATGTCTAAAAACATGTCATTTACTCTCTAGAGAACGATCACATATTAAAGGAAAATCATCGACTCAAAAGTGATTTCGGAAGGATATACGTTAGTTTCCTGGAAGGTAATTAATTACTTGGTTCGTTTGGAACCAAAAAAGTGGTGGCATGTATAAGATGAGTCTGTGATATGTTCGCTGCGGTTTTATGAGAAAAGGTTGGAAACACCAGGCTTTTTATGATGGGGAAAGGTGAACCTTTTTTAGGGATCTCGACCCAAATCCGAAAGCCTATCATCTCATGAGGATCTGAGGCTTTATCTTGACTCAGATTTGGTGCAAATGTGCTTTTTTTTCTGAGGCAGTGGTTTGGATACTTGGAGGATCAGTATAAAAGCGTTATTGTATGCCATTAACTCATCTATGACGTGCAGTATGAGCATTGTTTATAATTATATATATATATAACTATATATACATGAACTTGATCATCGTTCGCCAACCTGAAATCTATCCCATCTCCTATTTTGAAAATGGATATCATTTTAAGGGAGTTGACTTTTTCTGCCGGATTCACTACAGATCTATGAATTCTTTGGACCAATGACAAAAGCCCGGGTGTACTAACAGGAATCCGTTTCTTGTCATTTAGGAGATGGAAACTGGCCGAAAAACTCATAAATGCTCCTTAAACAACATATACCAAAACACACACTTTTCCAACCAACTTCACCGACCCCCCCCCCAAATCTTTTTGAAAGCTATACACCCCCGAAAACGAACATGGATACCCAAAAGAGCCATCTTTGAAAGGAGGTACATTTAAAAATCCATCATTTTTGGTATCTATGTTAGTTTCCAGTAGGGTATAAATCCATTCTGCCCTATCCGCATCATCACGAACCTTCACTTCTTCTCGCTTCTTCAATGGAATGGCATTGTAATCTGCAAAGGATCCTGGGACCGTGGGATCTCTCAAGGGAGATTTTTGTAGTCCATTGGAATAGAAGTGTTTTTCAAGGGGAAGCCTTAAATTTCACCGGGGTGGCTGCCATCTTCATGTACTCTTATCGGCAATGAAATAGTCATCAACACTCAATTCCAATCAACAATTGCAATGGCATGGGATTCTGTGCTTTTGCGCTTCACACTTTCTCTTGGGTGAACCCTCCAGGAAACCCACATACCACTCACGAAAAAAGAAAATCATCGACGCAAAAGTGCCGGGCAAACGGCGAGCTGCTAGTCCCCAGGTGGGCTCATTCTGTTTATATACATACACATAAAAATCCGCGTTAAAGTGTGTGAAATGAGTTCTTACACAAACATCTACAAGCTACCTTCTTGGGAGAAATCTGTCCACCACATCTGTCATGTGCTAGATTTCACACTGTGGAAAAAAAAATACTGAATGATCCCGACCCTGGCGCCAGAAAACGCAAAAAAAAAACAACAACCTAAAGGGAAATTTGGTAGTGAATAAGTACTGACTCGCAGTTTAGTTAAAAAGCAAACTTGAGTATAGTGATCCCTCAATAAGGTCAGATTTTCCCATCGATTTCAGCCTATTTCCCTGACCAAAAGGGACCAAAAAACCCAAACACCCCTTCTAAACCGAAAGGACCAACGCCGGGTAACGCATGACCCACTTGGTCAACTCGGAATGGGCCACGTTGACGCCCACGAAGACCATACGTTCGGGAGCAAAGTGATCCAACAGGTAACCACGAACAGTTTCAGGAGTGAAATAAGACATGGACCTGACCAAGAGGTGAGGGTACTACTGTTGATGGTTCAGAAATCCCAAGGCCAACCACCGGTTGGATGGTGCTAAAACCCTCGTAAAGAAAGGATTTCAACTACCAACCTCAACTGGTGAACGCCGGATTTCTGAACCATCAACAGTAGTTTTGGAAAACCCCAAAATTGGTTTATCATGGATGTTGTGTCTTATTTTTGTCCAGAGTACATTTTTGTTTGAGCAAAACATAACATGTCTACTGGAATAGGCTGAATAATTAATCTTGATGAAGTAGGTGTAGGTGGCATGGCAACACATGGAAACAAGAGTTTTCAGTGCTGTCAAATCCAAAGATTAAAAGAGAAGCTGTCAAGGAATCCAATGGGATTCCAAGTTTGTGGTTTCAACCCGTTTGAAAAATATTAGTCAAATTTGATCATTTCCCCAAATAGGGATGGAAATAAAACATATTTGAAACCATCAGTTTACTTCATAAACTCCAATGCCCGGCCGTTTCAAAAAAAAACATTTCTACTTGGTGGCTTTAACCTAAAAAATATTGGTCAAAGTGGCTTCATCGCCTTCAATTTTTGGGTTGAAGAATAAGAAATCGGCTAAAGCTCCCACCTACGTCATCAGATTACCAACCCAAACAATGTACTATTTTTGGGGGGGCAAATCACACGAAAAAAATTACCATGGCTTTGCTTCTGAAGTTCGGTTCCCCATACATACATCTGGGCAATTACCTGATTTCAGGACATTTTGGGTAAGATTCCCTTACTAAACTACCTTTTGGGGGTGACTATTCGGCGGGAAAGGTCGCTATAAATTTCCCAGAATATATGGGTCTCATTGAATGACCGCCCTGACCTAGTTTTAAGTCCCCTTCCGGTTCCAGTTCCGTCAGCCTCTCACTCATCAAAGGGCTTCGACCCAGGGTGTTGTTGCAAAAGGCTGCCTGAAAACAAAAAACGGAGCGGTGTGAAAACAACCATAACTCGTTGGCGGTTTCAACCCGTTCGAAAAATATTAGTCAAATTGGATCATTTCCTCAGGTATGTGATGAAAATAAGAAACAGTTGAAACCACTACCGAGATAACAAAATGAGAACACCAAAATGAATATACACATCCTATACCATGTATGGTATATTCACCTACATGAATAGTTGATTTGTATGGTAAATGTAAGTAAATATACGGTTCATCCCATGGATCCTCTGGGCTATGAAGGTTGGTGGGCCAACCATGGAGCCCTGACGAAATCGACGAAATGTACACCAGGCCTGCACATGTGTCAAACTGCGACTAGTAGTTATAGAATTTACAGTGCTTATATGGAGGTTTCTCAAAATGGTGGTACCCAACAACAATTGGTTTTCCCCTGCTCGGGAGAATGTCTCATGACAGAAGATGATACCCCTGTTTCAAATGAATCTGCACTGTTTTTTTCAAACTTACTGATTGTTTCTTTTACATGACCAGGTGTGGAACTAGGTTCGGAACTAAAATCCACCATGGGTGGAAAAATATAAACCGCATAGTATAGATGAGATAATAGGTCATGATAACAATATCAAAATACTCGAAGATCAATTTTCAAACAAATCATTTTCTCATATATTATTTCACGGAGCATCGGGAACTGGTAAAGCCTCTACAATATCGTCTTTAATAGACTATATATGGAAATTCTAGAAATTTAATGACTATAAAATTAGATGCATCTGATGATATCATGAATAAATTAAGTGAGAGAAGAAATAAAAGGATTATTTGCGGAGAAAAATAAGTCATTACAGCTGCACCTTATGAAGAAGCTCGTTGACCATGCTGTCCGGGTTCTTCAGAATTCCCTGGGCCGGTTTTTCCCATCATTGCGTGCCCGGCAAAGATGGGTGATATGTGTTTTCCATACCATCTTCCCCCTCCCAGTCATCTGACTTCTGCAACATTGAAGTACCCATACCATCCATGAAAGCAAATTTATATAAGTCCTTAACTATCCTGGGACTCACTCTTTTGAGGGTATATATGGATCCCATAAAGAATCCTAAAACTTTTGGCCAAGGCTGCAGGGTTCCCATTTTTGGGGACGCCCATGTGGAAAACAAAAAACCCACTGATACGAACCCTGAAATTTTCGTCGTGGTGAGTCACCTACATTCTGAAATTTTCATGGCTGATATGAAATACTCTCCGCGTAAACTACGCAGCAGTCTGCGAAACAACCAAAATCATTCTACCAGGTGATGGTGTCATTCAACCCTTTTAAGACAATTTTTTCCCGAAATAGGGGTGAAAACAAACAAAATCTTTGAAACCACCACCTAGCTTGTATGTATTTTTTTTTGAACATCCTGCTTTTTATTTTTTCCAAAGCGCTTCGCAAAAACATATTTGATTTCTGGATTCCTGGTTTCCGAAGGTTCTCCAAACAAAAAAAAAGTCACCCATGGGGAGAACAAGCATCCCGAGCTTCCGAAAAAGAAAAAAACACCCAGTGGGTGTCCGATATTTTCGGAAAGGGAGTGCACTGGTTCGTAAGGATCCTTATAATGGTTTATTTTAAAGGGTAACTGGGTAGTATAATCCCCTTTACACAGCCAAAGGCTGGGGTTTTGGTCACTGCTCAGTTGGGCGGAAGGGAAAAATTCCGTAAAATCACCATCTGTGATTGTAATCCACCAGTTGGATTTTTTAGATGGGATTGGACGACCCCGAAGTAGATTACAACGACATGGACACATTGAATTCTGTGATCTCCCAAAAAATACAAACACAAACTCACCAACACAATATTGAATGATAAATCACCCTCTATAATTGATCCCCACCAAAAACAAGCTTGTGTTTTCCCATGGATAAAAATACATGTCTTTCACTGAGAGGGATTTTCCAAAGGAAATGTAGGGATCTCTTGGTGTCCATTGACTATTGGCTATGATTCAAAATTTACGGTACCAAAGTGGCTAGAGATGTGGTACCATTTGGGACCATTATCTAGTCTTCCCAGCATCAATTATGGTATCTTCTGAGTCTTTCTCATTTTGAGCTAGAAAAAAAGATCTAAATTCAATCGTGCTTGGTTAATGTCTGATGAAACCTGGACTCCACACTTTACGTAAAGCAACTCTGGTGCTGGCAGCACCAGACACCAGAGTTGCTGTGAAAAAAAACCGCTGGCTATTCAGATTCTATAGGGGATAGTACTGCCTTATATCATATAGCGATTCTATTAAACCATTTAATTATCAGAATCCTACCGTTCACCAAATTTACCACGAAAATCTCATGATTTGCTTCACTGGTGATCATTTTGCGTGTGCTTTTTCCAACCAAAAAAACCCTACAGTACATGTTTCCTCCCCCTTTCCCCGGGCCGGCCAAACCCCCGGAACATGTTGGGTATACCTTGTATCGTTGGCGGCCGGCCTCCTTGTCGGTTTTCACATCACCATGTGCTGATCTCACTTCCCAAGGCCTTGGAGTCTGACATATCTGGCCATTTTTTTTAATATTTCACCGACTCACTTAGATTTCCAAAAAAAAATAGAAGATTTCCAGATACTAAACTACAATTTTGGGGTTGGGTTGAGGTCGTGTGAGGTCGCTATATGGCATATACACGGTGGGATACGTGATTTTTCCCAGAAGGAAAGACCCTTTTACATGGAAATCTTATTTTGATGGCTCATAAATCCAGCGATCACCTCAGTTAGATATGGAAAAAAAATCAGTTGTTCATAGGATTCTACAGGACATCCCAGGTGGTTAGCCAGATTTCTCAAACAATACAGCTTGGATTTACCCCCCCAGGGATGCCAATGGAAAAGCTTTGGCAACAGTCCACTAAACGTTTAGTGGGGTGAACCTAAGCTATCTCTCATCTATGATCATGATATCTCAATTCAAAGTAAAGGGCCCTCAGAAATCCATAGATTTCCTCAAATCAATTCATGTCGTGCTTTCTTTTTCCCCTTATCAAGCACTACCTTGATGGGACATCCACCCATGACTGGGATTTGCTTGTCCGATGCGGATCAAAAAAGTTTAGAAATTGTCTCTCAAAAGTTTGCTTAAGATGGTGATTTACCATACAAAGTAAAAAATCACCTTAAAAAAAACAAGGATGAAGGGATTGATGTACTTCCTCTTGGAAGAGGAGAAGTCGTTGATGCTTAGAGACTTTGATTCTACAGGTCCAAAATATCAATGGCACAAAATCTCATGGAGATTAGTGAATATGTTGATCCACCGACCAAACCAAACGTTTTAGGGGCCACTGCCCCACTAAAAACGCCATGAAATTTTCACCGAATTTGCATTGGAGACTTTGAGATTTTTGTTTAGATCTCACTCCTAAGCTCAGCGCCGGAATGCTGGAAAAAAAATAAGTTGAAAATGGTGGATTTTCTACAGCATAGAAAATGTGGTCCCCCCCTTTTTGAAAATGGGGGCTTTTAAACAAAAAAAACGGCACAGCCACATCGCCGGTGCTTTCCTTGGTGACCAACACATAAAAAATTCATATATAATATGTATATATATATATATACTTACCCAAGAACAACACCCAGCTTGTTACATTCAAATTCAACTAGACCCCCAAAATTTAACATGGAACCTGAAAATAAGTCCCTGGAAAAGGAATGTCCATTTGGAAACCATTGCTTTGATGATGAGATTCTCCGCATATTTGGGCGAGCTTTCTAAGTAACTCTCAAGAAATCCCCATGGCAGCATAGCTTTTGTTCGGCCAACCAAGCATTTGAAGTGCTCCCAGCCACCTGACCGGCCAGGAGCCTAGCAGAAAATATCAAAGCATCTCTACCACCCAAGGATAGTATGATCGCCCCCTACAACCAACCAGGTGTTCTTTGTCATAAGTTCTGGGGGTTAGATCCTTGACCCCTAGATCCCTCATCCGAAGTGTTTGCACATTTTCTTCAGGCAAGAAACAAAAAACGAGGGAAGAGCACATTGCCCACCATCAATGGCACCACATAAGGCAACATCTCACGCTGTACATCGACCTCCACAATCAAGTTGGAGAGTCGTGGATTCAAAAGTGGAAAGGTTGTGCTAAAATAAGGCTTTCAAAGAGGAGTTTGAGAACAAGATTTGACTTGAGGTTAACTATAGAACCTGAGGTCTTACTAGGTTTGGTCAAGCATCACTGGGGTGTTTTGATTAGAGTCAATCCATTATGCTCCGTGAAATTAACAGCAAAAAAGCGCCTGAAAATAGGCTTTGCCAAAAAGGAAAGTCATCTTCCAACCATCAATTCTCAGGTGCTATGTTGGTTTCAGGGAGGTTATATTTACCCGAAAATCATCCATTGGTTGGTTCGTCTTTTCAGATGTGAGCAATCAAAACCTGCGGGACTTAGCTCCAAATTTCACTGTTTGATTATGAAGGCCCAAACCATCCATGATATAAAGTACCTACTCAATTTACCTATAAGAATCAACCATATCATATCATGTAGATTTTTTCAAAAGGAAAAGTTGGGTACCCTTGGGAGAGTACCCGAGATATATACCAACATATACCACCTATATATGGATTCTATAATGGTTGTATCGGCCAATATGGCGTAATGTTTGGGGAACAACTGCTACGGTACCCTCCCAAGGGTACCCAATATTTCCCATTTTTTCCCATACATCCCATGGATTGGTATATGGGAAAAAACTTGGGGATCTCCCATCCAACCCTTGCCTGATAGAGAATCTCTTCACGTCCTGCTGTAACTTTGGCACTTTGATCTGCACCCATTTGCTCTAAGGTCTTCACCGTCCTGCCGTTGATGATGTTGATGGGTTTCGGAAAACGCCTGGTTGATTTAGGACCTATTTTGGAAGCCTTGGGTGGGGTTAGTTAGAACTTAGGGGGTCCTTATGGCTATTTTAAAAGATCATATATATATATATATATATACATATACGTATACATTAGTTTTTTGTTGGAAACAACATTTAAAAGAAAAACAATGTCATCCTGTTGGGTGATCCCTGTGCCATGAAAGCCAGCTAGGTTTAGGGGCTCTCCACCATAACATTATGGGACTGGGAAATATCCAGTCATGTCATCGACTCTCAATCCAAGATGGTCTTTGAAGGCCCGGGGTCAGGGGTCTTCTTTGATCTTATTTCAACTTCTGGTGACTGGCCAGGGTGGTGTTTTTTTTTGATTTCCTAACAACTCTCCCATGTAAACCACCAAAATTTCATCGAAACAACAAAATCTTGGACCGAAAATTTAGGATCGGCCCCTCATCCCAAATCGCATCCAACTGGCTCTGGCAATGCCGGGATGTTGAAAAAAGAAACCATTTGATTCAGCTTTCGTAGGATATTCACTACCAACCTTAGCCAAAAAATCAACCGCCTGATGTCTCTTCTTCATCATCATCAGTCACTTGTTTCTTTTCAAAGCCGCCAAATGAATAAACCAAAAAAAACCCTTAGAAATGTGTCCTGCTTTCGCTTCATTCAACAAAAAAGATTGACACGTCTTGTGCTTGGGGAGTGGGGGAAGGAGGAGGGCTCCAAAACTGACAAAAAATCTCACTTGGAGGATCATCCCACTTAGTAAGTGGCTATAGGCCATTTGGAAGGGGAAGGTTGCCCTACTTAGGGGGACTTACCAACCATGGTTATTAGTTATTAGTTAAAAAATGTCCTAAATGGGATAATCCTCCAAGCACCCCTCAATCCTTGCGACCGCCCCCGAAACCTCAAGTGACTGAGATGTGCCGTGGAACGGAAGCCCATCAATGAGGTCATGTGCGCCACACCCAAATTCGCGGAGCTTTCGAAGCGCGCGCCGGCGTGCACAAAAAGACCTGGCGCTGGGCAGCCGTGATTTGTTTTGGGGGGTGAGGGGATTTTGGGTTGAAAGGTTGGGGCTAAAGTAATTCATAATATGTATGCTTTTTTGTAAGGGCGGATAGAGGCCATATTGAATCTTATTGGAAGTATTTAAGGGTCTTAGTAGGGGGAAATCTCACCACCATTGTCCTGTATCAAGCACAAAAAAAGGGCCATATAGTTTTGAGGCGGCCTTAGATTCCCAATGATTCGCAATGAAACCCTTGTGGTGGGGATGTCATCAGGGAGCTGCCCCTTCCCAAAGAAAGTTCTTATTCCAGACTGGTCATCTACAGTACTCCATTCCTACACAAACCCCTGCAAGGATTTCTGTTCGGGGGTTTTGCGGCTACATGGTTGTGGACACAGTTCCTTGAAGTATTTTTGACACCAAGCGTGGTGAGATGAAGCCGGAAGAATTGGGGATCTAAGCAAAAAAATCTCAAATCCTACAAGATTGTATGCTACATTTACTATATATACATACAAAATCAACCATCCATGGTAGGCTAAGTAGACCATCCCATGGGAATTGCTTAGACTTTGACCTTGTTGACACCACCCAAGCTACATGCCCGTTATCACTCAAGAAGTTGGACACCATTCACATTCGCACCCTTTGTATGGTGCACCTGTCTCCTTAAAAAGGTGATGTTGTTTGTTGCAGCAAATGCATCCTTAAAAAACCATGACTTCCTCCCTTTGCTTTGAGGGAAAATAGTATCCAAGGGAGATGAATATACTGAATCATTTTCGTTCCCTGGAAATTACCCCCAGGTTTTCTACTTTTACCAGAAGGTAGAAGCCAGGTGATTCAAGCCGTGACCTTTAAAACGCGCCCCTATTTGTTTGGAGGTCATTTCTACCTTTGAAAGGGGTCACGTTTTCACCATCCCCAAAAAGGGCACCAGCAGAATTGCCAGGAAGTTGCTTAGTTAATCTTAGCTAACTTCCTAACGACCATGAAGATGCCGTCCTCCGTCCTCCAACCCCAGGGTGTTCCCCACCAAGACGTGCAGTAAGGCCCTGTTTATCCACTGAGGCGATTTTGATACCTGGCGGGGCAGCGCATCAAAGGTAGCCAAGGGATGGTGTTGCCGTGTTGTGCTGGTCATGATTACCTATTTGTTTAAGGTGTACCCACTCAAATCAAACATCGATGTCAAAAATGACGCCATTTTTTGAAAGGAGATAGATTTTTACAAACAGTCATTTTCGGTATCTATCTTAAATTTCGGGGTGTACTTAAATTCCATATATAATCCAAGGTGGGCCCTACCAGTTATAAATGAGGAGTTATAATTATAATCCCTTTAAATAACCTTGTAAACGGGTACCTGGGTTACAACCCCTCTAAGTGAAGTTAAAACCCTACTTGTGAATGGTAGGGGCCCACGTTGTACCTGCCCTAGGATACAATGATGGCCCCAATGGAAGATTCCAAAAAGGACCCTTGAAACCTTTCAACAATGCACGTCGATGAGTTTGACAGTATTTGACAATGGAAAATCATGGGACTGGGACTGGGATACACACAAATACTACAATGGTCATGATACTACCAACCCAAACAAGGCACCTATTAAGGGGAAATCCTCCAAAATTATCATATGTTCGCATTGTTTGATCCACCCCAAATGGGTAATTCAATGATCCCTGTACTACCAAAAAGACTGGAAAGGTTTTGAAGCTAGCAAATCACTTTAAAATTGGCAGCTACTATGCAAAAATTGTTTGATCCTCACACTTATGGGGAATTGAATGTAACCATGCCAACCTTTCAATGGAAATGGTTGATTTACTGGGCTTTGCCCACTTCTCCTGATCTAAATGATCTAAGTTCACTTGGCCCATGGTTTGACCCTTTTTTTGCCACCGGCCTCACCCTTTCTTCAGATGTATTTTTCGTTGTTGTTTGCTGATTTGTTTTTCTATTGGACACACTTCCCACATAGGTTTTCCAGGTCAAAAAAAATGGGTATGGTCTCAAAATGTGGGGCTCGGAAATATATAATGCTTGTGGATTCCTACTAAAAGAATGCGTTTTGTTCCGTTCTATTCTGGGAGGATCCCCTAATTTTCAAACCTAGCCATCATCTAATCCCCAACGTTTTTTTGCAGCGGTGAAAAAACACTTGTTAGATTCTATTCTACTGCTTGGTTCATAAAGATCCTTCTAATGGCTGAATAAAATCATCCCCCATAATACTCGAGGTAATGTTTTCATCCCCTGAGCCCCCAAACATAACCATTAAGTCCGCAGTTCGCCCTCTATTTTTCATGTTGGGCCTTTAAATTCAAAAGAGCCCATGTTTTGATTTTAGCATCCCCCATCCCGAAAGCATAGAAATTTATAAACCAACCTTTCGGGGCGGGCCTTCATCCCCATCCTACACCCCACCCCAACCCCAAACCCCCAACCATCCGGAACCCCGGTTGGTGTTTACTACCCACGGCACCATTCTCCAGCTTGGAGAACTCGAACTTGGGTGGAACCAAGGCGGCAGCAGGTGGATCCAACAAGATGCTACGATCCAAAGTACTGCCTGGTTGGTTTCGGCGAGGGGGGCGAACCCCAATGGGTACCACTTGGATGTCCCCGGGGGGGCGGAAGTTGGGATCATAAGTTAGTACATGAATTGAAAAATACATGGCTAACCGTCCCTACATATTGGGTTTACCAGGACCCTTTACTCATCTACCTTTTGGTGTCTTTGCCATCTATGAAGAATCTTACTTCTACATGGGGTATATTAGGGCTATTAACCCACTGATCCTAACCTTTGATCCTAACTTCCTGAAACATCCAAGGGATCAGATTCGTCCCGGATCAACAAATGATGGGGTTCCTGGAAAACTCCTATCCCATAGGATCCATGTATGGTAGATTTACCTACATTTACCAAAAACATGATGATTGAAACAATGTAGGTATTGGGGGTCTGAAATGGTACAGGGTGGAAAGGTCTTATTCTAGACCTTTAGTAGTTGGGGGGATGTCTTCCAAGAATCAATTTCCAAGGGATATGTTGTAGTCCAGTGCGACTTGCAGTGGAGCAGTGAAGATTTTTGTTCAAGGACTCTTCCTACATGAACAGGTTATACCTGTACCCCAGTTTACAATATCGCCTATTAAACCCAATAGATTTCAAATGTGGCGACGCGAATCCAAGTAAACATCCAAAACTACCACAGTTGTTTTTTTCGGATTCTGTTTGAGCTACTACAAGCTCACTCCCTGGGTCGTCCCGGGGACTTGACGTACCTCACCAACAAAAGGGTGCCATGGTGCAAATGCTTGAAGCCACCAACCACATGCAACCGCCACCTATACCCTATGCTTTCTAGTTCAGTGGAAATTGCATCTTCACACTTCACCATTTGATAATTTGATTATACAGAAGGTGAACAAAAACATGCACAAGTCAAAACTGGTTAGTTCATCTTCCCAAAATTTCAAGGTGAGAATACCCAACCCAAAATATAGTTTGAAACAAAACTTGTATATAAATATATACCTGGAACCCAAATGGGGCCCCTTGTTTGTTTGGAATTTCGGCCTTCTGTTGGAAGATTCAACCCCCAAAACAAAGGACAAAAAGGTCCCTTTTCGGTATATCTATCTAGACATCCGCGAAACGTGTTACCTTTCCACTGAATCCACCCCGGTGGAGTTGGACCCTTGGAAACCGTTAGATCGATCCCTTGGGAAACGAAACGAACGCGGGTTCGTTCGAAACCACACCTTGATAAGGATTCGGAACGGACCTTACAGGTGGGCGGCTTAAGGGCACCGGATGAAATCTTGGTTGGCTAAGGTTTCTGGGATGTTTCCCCCATTTCATGTGAGCTCCCGGAAGATATGAGCTGGAAATTTCCATGGAAAAAACTGGGATGTTACGTTCCCTATTTCTTGGTTGGTTGGTGAATTGGGGGATATGTGTTAGCTAACCAGCATCCCCCCAGGGAATTCACATATCCAATTCAAAGGTAGCTGGGAAGATGATGTTCCTCTTCCATAGGTGGGATATGTTAGTTACCAGGAAGGTAAATCACCAAGAGTAGTGACATGTCACACAGGAAAAATGAACCAAATAATTGTGTAGGATGAAGTTGTTTTCGCTGCTCGATTATCAGCTAAAGATTTCTTTGCGGGCGGGTGATTTGGGATTTCCTGCCATTATGAGAATGAAAGGGAGTTTCCCTGAAACTTCCACATCACCATCTCAAAACCTAGCCCATTTGATGGACAAAGTCATCCCAGTTGAGTTTTTCAGCCGTTTTAAGACCACAGGGTTTTCCGATGTTTCAACTGGTGGCTTGCCACTCCGTGTGTTGGGATTCCTGGATGGGCTGGTTGTTTGTTTACCTGAGAAAATCACTAGATCCCTTAAGGCCAACCAGCTACAACCCCCAAAAAGACACCCGTTTTTTTCCCGTTTCGTATCTCTTCATGTCGCCTTGAGGAGTTGTACTGTATCTCTAAGAGGCCCGGACAAAAACTATCGCAAAAACAAGCCTTTAAAAAAAGACTGTTATGTCAATTCATGATAGTGAAGAGGTACCGGTACTGCTGATGCTTCAGAAACCAGCATTTTTTTGTTGCATGCCAGGTGCTTGGCCAAAATTTCCATCAACAGCATCTCATGACATCTCTTGGAGTTTTCCCCCCTCACCGAGAATCCATTTGAAAAGTGCAATTTGCGTAAACGTCCACTGCTAGTGGAGAGCACATTGACTTTATCAAGAGACAAAAGAAATTTTCATAAGGAAGTATGGCCAAATCTACGAAGCTTGTATTAAGTGTGAGGCTGCCAGGTTTCCTTCGTTTTACACTCTGGCAAACCAACATGGCAATGAAACATGCACCATTTGAAGATGTATTTCCTAGTCAGAAATGTGAAGATATCCATTGCTACGTTAATAATCTCCCAGGTTTGCCTGTGCCTGAACTTGTTTGGTGAGTGAAGATTTGTTTGACGTCTCCCGCAGCCCCCGGTGGAAGCCCATGTCTGAGTGCTGTAAAAAAACTGCTCCAACTCAAACATCTTTGCATTTAAGAGCTGGCTAAGGCCACCTTTTTCAATAGAGTCTGTTGAAATCCTACCCTGCAACAGATTTTTTTTGTGTAAAAAAAAACACCTGCCATCTTCCTACATCAACTGACCAAGCAAGTTGTCAATTTTCATCCCGCAGTCGTTAAATAAGTACTCCGGCCCCCATGTGTTTAGGGGATGTTCCGACTTTTCTTTTAAAATTTTGTTTCATACACCCCCCGAAAAACTAACATGGATACCCAAAAAAAAATGGTATTAGAAAAGGTGGAATCCTTCTAAAAATATGGTCATTTTTGGGTATCTGGCTGTTAAATTTCTGGAGGGTCAGAAAGAAACACCCTCCAAAAATCCACGGGCGGACACAATTGAATTAAGGTTACTAACCTGCCATTTGAGCCACGAGTTGTTTCAACCCTACTTTTCTTTCAAATTTTGTTTCATAAATAAAAATCCCAAGTGACTCTTTGAACTCATAGAAGTTATAATCCGGCAGCTCCATCATGACCTTCGGTGGACCCATTTTCCAGGTCCGAGCTCAAGGGATGAAAATTTGGGTCCCAAAAACTCGGGCCGGCCGTTGATGGCTATGAAAAACCAAGGGACCTTTATCCACCAATTAGAAAATAGGGGGTTTACGTAGTACAGTATATATTTATACATTCCAAGGTGGTCATTACTCTCCGGATTTCGTCAAACCATCAACAGTGGGATGTGCGTGAAAAAAAAACTGGGGTTTTTAGCTCTGAATTAGTTCCTTAGGTACCTTTTTTCGAGGGAGCCCGGGTAGCCTTCTCAGATTCCCATGCATCTTGCATCTTGTGAAATTGATGTCTGGTGGGGTGGCAGGTCCTTCAATTAAAACCGACTGAACCGGGAGGGTTCCAGCTTGAATCAACCAATGTTTTACTTGGTGGCTCCAACAACAACAAAAACATGTGGTTTGATCATGAAAAAGTGGTCTTCTTGAGCACCAAAAAAAACATCGGATCACAAAAAAATGGGTGGTTGATCCAGTTGATTCCATCAACAATTTCCAGGGAGCCAGTTAAGCATTGTCCTATTGTTGATGGCTGAAATCCGGCTAACCACTTGATAGGCAGTGTATCCCATTGTTTATACGGTTTTATACATCCCAGGTGGTGCAGGATTTCTTCCATCAACAGTATGAGTCATAGACAATTGGTGATTTGCCAGTTGCGTGGTGTAGCTTTTATAAACAGATTAAGCTACTATGCAAGTCCTTGTCACCTTGTCCCTGATTCGGTCATTTTCTATTGTGAGATTCCTTTCAGATAGGCTGCTCACCCACCGACAGTCTAGATGCTTGGCTGATGAAGGCTTTTCACTGTGTGCTTTTCAGATACCCTGCAATAAACTAATATATCATGCCCAAAGGGAAAGTCATCTTCCAAAACTGCTTGGAAGGAGGTATGTTAGTTGCCAGGAGAAAATCTCGTCGTTCTCGGGGTTTCAGCCGGATTGGAGTCACACCAGCCAGCAGGTATCACAAACCACGTAGTTACGTAGGAAACCTGATGCTACTTTTATTAGTCAGTTGTCACCTCGGATAAGACCCTGGTAAACTGGGTGCAAAATATAAGTTGATACAAGTTGTAGCAATACATCTACATATCATATATACGTTATGTATCTTTTCCATGTCATACAAGTCTTGGAATCTATCCCCACTCACAATACCACTGGGACAATAGTCTGTTCATGTTCACGGTCCCCTTATCTACTTTTATTAAATCATATTCACCTTTATTCTAGACTGGCATATTGTGGCTGGGCTTTTTAAAACAGCCTGCGAAAATTCGGCACATCTTTCTTGTGCCATACTTCAACCATGACGTGCCGACCCAGAACCAATACACGAAAACCTAACAAATCTAACCCTAAAATAGGGATTTGGATTAGATTTGGGAAGATATAATGAATTTCCTTTCCATTCAATTAAAGGGGTGAAAATCTCAGGTTTCAAAAAAAAAACGTCCATTTTTGCAGGTGGTGCTTTTTTCCCCCATGACTTTTCCGACCACCGAAAAAAAAAAAACACGAAGTCCCTCTGAAAAAACCCACACCTTCTCCACATCTTCCTTCACAAACTTCACCTTTTTCAGGCCGAAGAGTCGGTTGGGGGTGCCTTACTTTCCATTGCCCATAGGATCCATGGGACGAACGGTATATGTACCGATCCATGAATGGTTGATTTTTATGGTTTTCATGTAGGTAAATATACCGTTCGTCCCATGGATCCTTAGGGATTGAATCCTGGGTGGTTAATAGGGGTCCTTATATATAATGGTTTATGAAATAATCCCTATAATAAGTGGGTAGTATAATCCCCTCAAGTAGTTAGGACCACCACCCAATTTATGTCAACCATATATAAATAAAGGTCATTTAAAGAAGGGGTCCAAATTTTTGCCCCAGGTCTGAAAGGCACTTGTGAATCATAGTTGCTAACTACTCTACTAAATGGGATGATCCTCCAAGTATACTAGTTTTTTAACTTACCTTTCACACCTTACACCCCCCACACTTCTTCCGTCCAACAGGAAACAACCACCATAAAATCATAACTCTTCAGTGAGAATTTTCACTTCCAAAGGGGGTCACTGTGTAAATTACCAACCTCAAGAAATGATATGCATGGTGTCTTGGCCTGCTAAACACGGGAAAATTCACTCCACTTTGAACGGTTCCTGACCGATGGCAGGATAAGCAGCATGATCAAGGTTGAACGTCACTGGTAGATCCAGATTTCTGAAACATCGACAGCATCTGGGCAAACTTTGAATCATTTCTCACACGAGTACGTACATGCTCAGGTCATGTTTGATGGGATGTTTTTCCCCTAAGCCAAACAAACACCCTTTTTTGGTGAATTTTTGGGCGATAAAAAAGGTCACGATTTCTATTTAAAAAAAAATGCCCTAGAGTAGCAGGAAATCATCTACTGTACAGCACTTTATAACTTGGACATTCCAAATTCATGATGGTTACCCTCCCTGAAACTAACAGCTTGCACCTGAAACCACTGAGGTTGAAAGATGTAATTTGCTTTTTGGGAGGTACATGGCCTCCTGGCAAGAGGGCAGGTTGCCTGTTAGGTTTCAGGGAGGGTAATTAAACCACAAAAAAAGATACCCTCCCTGAAACTAACATAGCCCCTAACAAAGGTGGTTTCCAATTGGAATCTCCTTTTCCAGGGGTCAATTTTCAGGGGCTATGTTAGTTTCAGGGAGGGTATTGTTCGAATTTCTTATGTTCTACCCTTGGCCCATCCATGTTTTCCAGCTCTGACTATGCGTTTTGCCCCCCTCCGTCCTTTTCCCCCACAGTCCAACGCTTGTCTTCCAACACCCGTGCGACTTTGGCATGGGGTTTTTGTTGAAGTGAAGCCGCAGGATTCTCCACCGTGGGAGGGTGGTGACAAAAAGTCGTTAAAAGTGACATTTCATTTCAGTCAGTGGTTGATATGGTTGATTCTAGCCACATCAAAATTAGATACGAGGCCCCTGGAAGTTTCTTTGGTTGCTAATATGGCTGTATCTATTTTGACCCCCGAAAAAAAGGCGCTTTCCTCGAGATCAGTCGTCCCCAACCGGTGTTCAGGAAGAGTCCCTGAGCTCCCATTGTTGGAGCGACATATCTATAGGCATTTTATAGACCTCAATATGCTCAGATGTTGTTGACATGATTTCAAAGGATTTGAGGGATGAATAAAATATACACAGACCCAAGATCCACATGGAGCCTGAAAATGATGATTTGGAAGATGATTTTCCTTTTCCATACGTTGCATTCTCAGGTTCCATGTTAATCTTCCGGGGTGTAAGTAGGTGGTCATTTCAATCCTTTTAAAAAATATTCGTTTAAGATAGATTCATGTTTTCTGACTCCCTGACTAGGAGTAAAAGGGTGAAAATCAAATATAAATTCATACAGACTCTTCCTCCAACAATCATGGAAGTGGATAATGGATTCCTCCAATATTAGTTTCCTTTCATTAGGGTAATGCTCCACTTCGATAATCATGATGGGAGCAAACGCATATAACTATATACCCCTTAGAGTACTGTCGAGGGTTCAGAAAGCCAACCAGCAATTTCTTATTGAAGAACTCGTCCATTTTTGCGAAAAAAAAAAAGAAACATGATTCCGTACATCTATACAATATAAAAATGAAAGCTATTTGAACCATGAACCAGTGGGATTTGCCGCGCCAGTATCATCTTGCCGGCGGCTGCAAGATCAGTATCACCTTGGAAGCACGGTGTGGTTCAAAAGCCTGTGGTTGGGAGGATGAGGATGACGGTGATGGTGGTGATGATGATGATGAGGAGGAGGAGGAGGAGGAGGATGATGATGAGGAGGAGGATGATGATGGTGATGATGATGATGATGATGATGATGATGATGATGATGATGATGAGGACAACTGAGAACAAGAGAGAATAAGCGATAACAAGTCACGTATATACCTATTTAAATATATTTATATGTATAACAAGTGTAGGGACATATAACAAGTGATACCAAAAGATAACACGTTTTTTCCAAGTGATAATCGCAAAGGAATCCTGTGAGTCATCAACTTTGTCCCCCCCAAAAAAAAAACTATGCTGGGGACGAGCTAAGCAGGAAATGTTCGGTAAAAATCGACTTTCCATATGAAAACTACCCACTGGTAAACTAAAATAGCAATGGAAAACCACCATTTTCATAGGAGATACATCTTCAAATGGTGGAATTCCCATTGCTATGTTAGTCTACCGGAGTGTAGTTGGTGGTTGAACCAACCCCTTTGAAAAAATATGCTCGTCAAAATGGGTGATCTGAAACCCCAGTTTTGGGGGTGAAAATTAGAAAAATATGTGAGTTGCCACCACCGATCGGAAAATGACACACTGATGACATACTTTCATAAAGCTCTCATGAAATATCCCGGAGTACAAGGAAACCTCTCCAAAAAAAAGAAAGAACCAACAAACATCTACAGGAAAGCTATTCAAAAGTTGCAGGGAGAAACAACAAAATATCTTTCCTACTGTTGATGGTTCAGAAATCCTAAACAACCAACCCACCTGAGATAGATTTAAAAAAAAAAACTGTAAACAATGGTAGATTTGAACTACCTTTCCCTCAACTGGTGAGTTTGCCGGGCCACTCCGGGAAGGCCACGGCATCCTCTTCGGTATCTTCCTTTTCTTCTGAACGGTTACCTCGGACGGATGGAGGAACATCAGTCTGTTGAAACAAGGATGATCCCCTTGAAGTTAGCAAAAACCTAATGAAGCTACAAATGCTAAATGACAATATGACACGTTTTTTTTTAGTAAGGGTGTTTTGGTTGCCTAATTTTAAGCCAGCTTGGGTAGTAGCTAAATTTATGACGATACTGTTGATGGAAGAAATCCTGCACCAGTTGAGGTTGGTGGTTTATCCCATTATTTACAAGGTTTTATACATCCAAACGGTGGTTGTTTAGGATTTCTGAACCATCAACAGTATCACATATACTCTAGAAGCCAGGGCGATCAAACAAACTGGTACCATGCAGTAAAGTACTGGGTCACTGGACTTCCTACAGGCATGCTTCGAAAAAGAAAAAAAAACAAGGAGGGGATACCCTCCCGTAATCTAACATAGCTGGCTGGAAAATGGACCCTTTGAAGATATATGTCCTATTCAAAATGGGGGATATTCCAGCCAGCTGGTTGTTGGTTTACCAAGGGGGGTATCAGCTTGGGGTGTTCGAATTTTTCCCAGTCGCAAAATTCTACAACAGAATGACTCATTTCAATGGCTTTTAAGTTGGAACAAAAAATCTAGTTCTAAGGTCTTGCTTTCCAAAGTTTGATCATAAAACTTGCCTTCAGTTGGCTATTTGGTAAAGTTTCCACCACCCAAAAGATAGCCTGGATTCACTATAGGTCTTACCTGAAAAGTGCGAAGAAAAACCAGTTGCAACTCTACCGTCATACTTTTGTTTCAATGAAAAATTAGCCATGCCAAATGCCAACTCATGAATTCTTCAACACAACATCCAACAACCAACCACCTTACATCACATGACAAACTTCCAGGTAAAAGATTCTTAACGCAATTTTCCCCTTCGGTTCGTGTCAGGGATCGGTTGCACATGTTGTGGTGCTTTCCTATGGGGTTGTGTAAAAAAAACATCAAGTCCGGATTGACTGCAAGCTTCACCCCTTTTTCTGCTAGAAAAAAAAAATCAAAGGTCAGAAAGGAACCTAAGAAGGCAAAAAAGTCTGGAATGATCTAGTGCTCCATGTTGCCAGTTGACAGTTGCCACCCTTTTGCTCGTCATTTTTGCATGGAAGTGGATCAACATGTGACCGTTTTTTTCTCAGCCCCCACAGTCGACCACCTGTCCGCCAAGTCGCCAGAATCTACTTTTGCCAGCGCAGGGCTCACACAGGAGGGGCACAAGAAGACCAAACTGAACCTTGCAACTTCTCTTCGCACCCACTGAAATTCACAGGCATTTAGAATGCACGGACATCATGATCTGAGTGAATTGGAGCCACGAGATTGAAAAAAATACGCATTCTTGTATACATGTTTCCTAAAATAAGCGGATTCACATGTCATAGGCGAGCTCTCACAATCCTCACAACACCAAGAATAGTACAGTATCCCTTCTTTGGGAAGCCGTTAAACATGTTTTTACGGGTTTTTCACTGCTCAATTTATCCTTCATGGATACAAGCGTAAAGTTTCCGATGTTTCATGGAGAATAGGGGACCCGGAACAATGCTGGCCCATCAAACGAAGCCCTGAAGAGGAGTTGCTGGCTCCAAAAATCTCCACCACCTTGCAACCAATTCATCAGGCTAAAATACTCCTGTCTCCACTAGTGACTAGTGGAAAATTTGTGTAAGTACATAAGCTTGATGTGAAAAAATGCACACTTCCGAAATCTTAACAATAGATATTCCCCCCCAACAAAAAAGAGATGTTGTAAGAAATTTCTTTCAAATTGGCTTCGAAAATGTGGTGTATCTATCTTTCAAAAAATTTGCGGGGGCCTGGTTTAAGTCACAGATTTTTTTCACCATCCACGAGTTGGTGATTTTTTGAACCTCCAAGAAACATTGCAGCCCAGTCTTCCAGAGATATCCAAAAAAACTCCATCCACTCCTGAAAACCAAACACAAACCAATATAAGATCCAATTAACAAACCTTTGGAACATACCCCCCAGGTGATCATGAAGGGAATCTTCACTTATGACAGGGTGGGGTATGCTCCAAGGGTTTGTTGGTAAGGTCTTGGAACCAAGGGAAGAAAAGTCCGGGAAGTCTATCTGAGCCACCAGGTTGAAAAGCCGAATGTCCCTTACGATACTTGAACCATGGGTCATCCTGGTTGGTTAAGGTTCCGGTGATCCTTATTTCATGGTTTATGAAATAATCCCGATATAACTGGCTAGTATTTCATCCCCTGTATATACCCTAAACTTTTATAAAATTGAACCTTAGTGCTGCAACTCAATGTTCGACTGTACAACAACCAGGTTTTTTTCATTGCTCATCTGGTTGTACTACAAAGCCAAAGTCATAACTTCTGTGAAACCCTTGGTGAATTCCAGGTTTTACATGAGCTATAGAGGTTTACCCATAGGATCCATGTATGGTATATTTACCTATACAGGTACCATAAAAATTAACCAAATGCATAAGTAAATACACCATACATTGATCCTATGGGTTACGCAGTAGATGTTTGTTTGTGCATGGATATGGCCATTTTGAGCATTCATTCATCGAATTTCACCGGGAAATACATCCATTTACACCACTTTGGGGCTGGAGATCCATCTTCCCTAACGCCTCCGGTAACCCATAAAATGAAGGTATCAGGTACCAAATTTGGGTTGCCTGATCTGTGTTTTTCAGCTGTTCTTTGTGCACGTTTTGGACTTTTTATGTTGGATGATCTTCAAGCCACTACAAAACAAATCGGCCCCAAAAAAAGGAAGGTCGGTGGTGATCTTTTCAGTAAAAGTAATTCAAAAATTCACAAATTATGACAAACCAATTGGACTTTCCGGGGTTCTTGGAAGGGGACCCTGCCAGTTTCAAGTAGGGTGAAATATCTCCACTTACAAGGGTGAAATAACCCCAGTTACCCACTTACAAGGCCATTTATAGGGGTTATAACTCCATTTATAACTGGTAGGGGCCCACCTTGTATAGCCATTGATTATTTTCCGGACCTCTAAAAGTATAGGATCTGTTTAGAGAAACAATTGTCCTACATTTGATGTAAGGGTTTGGTACGGGAGACGTAACTTATGCTAATGCTTCATCAATGTGTCATTGGTGATTTCCCCACATATCACCCTGGAATTTTGAACGCGGAAGCTAAAAATGAACCATTTGGAAGGGGAGATATCTTGAGGAAATGATCATGTTCACCTTCCATTTTAAACATCTTAAACCTTGTGTTGGGATATCCCGATGGAAATTCGTACGTACCTGTTTGGGTGGACTACATCCCAATTACCAACCATCTATATACTAACTTTCAACAAAACATCCAACCAAACATCCTACTGGCTGTAGCCTCAATTTTTGGTATTCCAAGTAGTCTCTTTCACCAAGAAATCATGTGTTTTTTCAAAAAAAAAACTTTCGACACCATGAGGTGTGACTCCAAGCAGTTTTTGAAAGCTGGCCACCACTTGTTGGATCTGGATCAGCACTTTGAGGTTGGACCGCATCATTCACAACAACAATTGCTGAACAAAAATGTGGCGCGTTTTTTTCCCTAGTCACTATGACACTATGACTCTTGATTCAGAGGAACCCGCACTTTCTTAGGTTTTTTGTACATCCATCGCAGGTGATCATGGGATTTCTGAAAATCATCAATGGTTCAATCCAATTTGCAGCGATTCTACGCTGGAAATTCGTTTTTAAAAAAATATATATAGATGTTTGGCAATTTTTCGTTAGGACCCAGCCTTTAATCAACAGTGGGTATTTTTCGGAGTGAAACCATACTCACACTTTCCAACCATTTATCTGTTTTGATATACGGCTTTTCCGTATGTATATCATAAATATATATATATATAATAGCAAATCTCCCGTTTGCCACTATACATTCCCAAATTGCTAACCCCATAAAATTCACCGCGTTTTGGCGAGTCCCCCATCATCACCGACCAAGGTGCGATCGGTATGTAACCGCTTCTTCAATTGAGGATTCAGAGTCCACCTCTCGGCCAGCGAGTCGCACGAGGAGTGAATTTTGCCATGGCAACAAAAACTGTAGAGAGTCAAAGTTTTAGGGGGCCCTACACCCCGGAAAATTAACATGGCCCCTAAAAATAGTCAATCCCAAAAGGAAACTCATCTTCCAATCATCATTTTTCAGGTGCTATGTCAGATTTTGGGGGTGTACATGTAACAAATTGTTTTTTCGGTACGGACGGGGTTCACCATCCATCCATTTCTTTGAAAAGCTGTTTTTTTTTGGGGGGGGGGGGATTCGTTATTGAATATGGCGGAAAGCCATAGCCCTTCATTTGCAGGGCTTAGATACCTTAGAAGCTGGATTTTAGGACATCTGTCCTCCGGAGCGTAGCAGCTACGCCCATATCCACGACGTCGTGGTTGGTTGCTTATGAGGTCTTATGGGTGGGCCCTTGTTAACCAGCTATAAGTGGGGTGAAATAACCCCAGTTGCATATTTATTAGTAGGCCATTTATAGGGGTCATAACTCCGTTCAAAAACTGCTAGGGGCCCACCTTGTATGAGGTTTATTCTTCGCCTTATCGTTGCTCTATTCCAGTCTATTCCCGAAAAGCTTTCGTTGGGGTGGTCCCCATCAAATTCCAAATCAGTGGGCTGTAAACCAATGAACTTGATGCGGTTCACCATGCCATGTTCCCCATGTTTTTTGGCAGGTTTCGCGTCAAACAAAACTCGCCGATCGCATCATAAAACGTTGCTAAGATGAGAGAAACTCCATGATGATTTTCAAACCAATTCGATGTACCACTCAGTTCTTTACTTCCATTCCAATCAAAGGGTTTTTGCAGGTAGGTTATACCGTTATACCATACAACTAAGTTGAACCACATAGACATCATCATCCAATATACCCCAAATCTATGAAAATCTAGTGTTACTCTTGCAAAACCACTGCTTTCCGTGATTCGAACCCACTTCTGTGGACAGAATGGGACAACCTGCAGCGAATTGTATGCCTTTAGCTGCCAGTTTTCAAGGACAAAAATGACCAAGCTGGATGAAAGTTTAGTTCCAAAAAAACGACGAAGCACCGGGAAAATCTTCATCCAAAAATTCCTTTGGAAACATGTTGAAACTCAAGTTTTCTCGCTTTCTCAAGTACTTTTCCTACTTGGAGTTCGCTGGTCCAGGAAGTGATCAGTAGAATTCACCAACCAGTAGAATGCTTGATAAAATTTTCCGGGGGATACTCGGATACGCAGATACCTACCTTTTTGGTGTGTCTTCAGGTGATTTCACAACCAAAACCAGCTCTAATTCACACAGATCTATTTGGGTGGGACTCCCAACCTACTGGTTAAGCACTCACACCACATCTTAACCATTTATATATATATATGTATTCTATATATGCAAACTTCCTGGCCACCACATGTTTAAAAGTGTACTTCTTAACCCCTTCTGTTTTTCACCTTGGGCATTTCCCCCGAAACAACCCCCGCCTGTCACTGGCATCACACCACTCCCCTTGCCACTCTTTTGAGCCCCAAGGATTTCGTAGCATGACCTCAACACTTGAGCTGTGTCCAAAGCCTTGGTTATTGATTAAACTCCCTTAGGGATGGTCATCCCACCTCTAATAGGAATTCTTGTAATGAATATATAAACCCCTACCATTGGATTAATGACCATCCCCTATTTTTATAGGGGATTATACTACCCGGTTTTTTTTGGGATTGCAATAAGCCATCGTAAGAGTCCCTGTGAACCAATCAGTATAAAGGGATAGCATAAGGGTTTTGAACGTTGCTCAATTGAAGTTTGCAGCTCAGGTGGATGATTTTTGTTGCTGCCCGTGAATGTCGGTGAATGTCTCGAGACTCGAAACCAAAAAAATGCCCCAAGTAGTTCAGAGGTGCATGTTTGATCACGTTGCGAAGTGTTTCTTTTGCTCATGCTAGAGGGCTAAATACAAACGTAAGATGCTAATGAAAAGTAGGGCAGTCCATTACTTACCCCAAAGAATACCACAAATTATACCCATTCAGTACCTGTGGTCGTCTATTTCTAGGCATGTTTCCAAATTTCCCCACCTGGGAGAGAAAATCAGGCTCAGGGAGAGATCATCATCATCATCATCATCATCATCATCATCATCATCATCATCATCATCATCATCATCGTCATTGACTAGTTTCTTTGCATTTTTTCGAGGAAAATTCCCAAACTAATGTACCTAAATGTGCCCCGCAAACGGAGTTTCAGTTTGCATCATAGTTTGATGGGATTCCAAATAATTTCCTAGGATCTGTCCTCGCATCGTGGCCAAAGTGCGCGATCCCACAGCAAGAGGAAAAATGTATATAATATACAACATATATATATATATACGTATATATATTATATGTATATATGCGTCAGGGTCTTAACTCCCTTATTTTAGGGATGGTCATCCCACTTTTGATAAAAATTTGTGTAATGGATGTATAAACCCCTACTATTGGGTTGGTAACCATCCCCTACTATATGGAAATAACCGGAATTTGGTCCCTAGCACATAAAGTATAGTGGTTCATCAACCTTACAAATTCGTACCCGTAAAGTAATTCGGACCAAATACTCCAAGTTCATTTTGAATGCGCTACCCTCCCTGTAACTAACATTTTCGCCCGTGAAAATGGATGCTTGGAATACCCGTTTCCTTTTGGGATGGCCCATTTTCAGGTGCTGTGTTAATTTTAAGGAGGCTAAGTGTCGGTTTTTCTTCAAGCGATGTTTTTTTTTCTCTCGTATCATGGCTAGTGACAAAATTTTGACAAACTCGACCGGTCGGAAAAAATTCGGAGAGCTAAGCACCCAGGCCAAATTTACGAGGTTTCCATCATCCAAGTGTTCTTCCCGTGCCTGGAAATTGACATCTTTCCATTAATTCGATGGTGGGCAGTGGTGGGGCTTGTTGATGCGACACTTGAATTTCAGGTGCCAAATAATTTTGGACAGTATTTGGTTTTGCAAAAAGGCCAAAAACTGAGCACAAAAATTCCTAAAGTCCTTCGTAAAGAAAACAATCAGGTTGAAATCACGTTTCACACCTCAAAATTGTAATGTGCAAATCTGAGGTTCGTAATGTAAGAAAAAGAAATCATCTGAAGCTACGGCTCAGAGATCTGCAACACTCTCAGGAATGTACTGTGCAGTTTTCACGCTCAGCGATTCTGACAAAAGGGCCTTGAAATGGTTCTATCCCTGAACCTTCCAAAGTACATAGCATCGCCTTCCCCCAACTACCCAGTTGGAACCCTACAATAATTGCAAAGTGCACCAAGACTGTATGAGCTGTGTTGCAAAGTGCATGTATATGAATTTACTGGGACCCTCGATTCTCCAGGGTACAAAAACCATCAAGAACTTCAAAAGCTGCCGGGCATGAAAAAACAACGCGAAGTTAAATACATGCATGTTCACGCAGCAATGCAGAAACCAACCTCGTCTGTTTTTCACGCGCCGGCCTGCATGCCAGTCAGTCGACTGCACCGTGCACTCTTCAGTTACCAGGGGGCAATGCGACCTCACCTTCTAGGAGCCACACTTGCATCAATGGCGGAGATGTCATGCTTGAGTTTGTTGCAGCCCGCCAATCCACATACGATTTCAAATACTGCAATCCATCAGGCAAGGCTTCAAGCCCACCCCCAATCCACCAGCGACGGACCAGCTTGGAATCAAGATGCAAAAACAACCCTGCACTTGCCTCCACAACGACTTTTGGTTGCAGGGCCATTGCACAGGTGAGCGAAGAATGCGGAGTAGGCTTGAGGACCTGAAAGGCGCTTATAGACGAGCCGCAAGAGATCTGGTAATTTGGCGCCCCCCCAAAACTGCATGCAAGCTGGTAATCTGTTACAAGTTCCGACACGCACTACACCCTGGGGTGTACAACTTGTAAGTCCATTGTAAGTCCAAAACCAACTTGCAGGGGGCCCCGACTTCGGACAAACCAGAGCCCCTACCCTCACCACTTCAGGCTCAACACCATCTTCGTCCTTCACTGGGGAAATTCACCCTTCTGCAACAAACCACCATCTCGTCCACAGCGAGCGGGAGGGGCTTCATGTCGGAGCCTTCCTGAAACTATTTCGTGATGCCTGCAAACAATCTTCGACAGAGCCAGCGCTGAACAGCATCTGGGCGCAGGAGGCAGCCCAGGGTCGTCACGCGTACCGGTTGGGATTTGACAATCTCTTCTCCCAGGCGCCGGAGTCACAGGTGAAGTCTTGTGACTGGACTGGTCCTTGGGCCAGAATTTCTTGAGGAGGCCACAGAGCTCGTCGACATTGCCTAGGTATGTCGGCAGCTTCTCCTCAAAGGCCTGGCACAATCACAGCATAGGCGCTCTGTGCGTGACTTGTCGATGGCCCAGGCGATGGCTGCGCACGGCAGAGAACTTTTTAGCCTCAACGTTTGCAGTCTCACGGGACTGCGAAGGGTGGTAGTTTTCGATGAATTTTTTTTACACGTGACCACCTGTGCTTCTAAATAAATAGCAAACTCCTGGCGAACATCTATCATCCCAAGAAGGACCCCTCAACCTAACATATTATATAAATCTTTAAGCTAATCAAATTTCAAAAAAAACATGCGCAAGGTGAATTTTTGCTAAAAGGAACTCTGCTTTTTTTTCGGGTGAAACATCACGTGAAACACCAACCATTGATCTGCAACGTCTGTGACGCGAGACTCCCGGGCAACAGGTGTGTCCCAGGGAACTCAACTGAGACTGTTTCACCAACCTGGACGTCCTTCAAGGATTGCCGTCAAGGATACCTTTTTTAGAAAAGAAAACGACTGGATGTCATACCAAGTTGGCTTGGTGACCACCTCCCCCAATCCCATTTAAAACACAAGTGAAGCACAAAAAGCAAGCTGAAATCAATAGCAAAGATGAGACACTATAATCACGTAACAACATTATATCAATAAATTAAATCCTATATGCAAGTACAGGTAAATATCCTTGTATTGAAATAAAATCATGTTAGCTCTATTTAAGACTCGTATCATCATCCACTCCCCCCAAAAAAACTGGGCCATGGGAGGCAAAAGCTTTAGACTTTAGCCGTGGTCTGTTTTTCCACAACTTTTTCTGTTTGCAAACTTGGTTTCTGGGCGCCTGCAAAAGTGAGTAGAAATGACTCTTGTAAAGGCCCTTCTTTGTGGCCTCGTCTTGGGTTGGAGGTGATTAGGGTAAAACGAACAGAAAACCCTGCATTTCATTCCCCTAAAAAAAAATGATTTTTGTTTGCGAAACATCGAATGATTTGGGTGAATGCCACAATTAACTTCACTGACCTCCTGAGCAGAAAAAATAGAATACTGAAGAGGCGTTTCAACCAATCAATACTACTATTCTTCTCTTTTCTAAAAGACAAGTCATCACGATCCTTTGCTAGGAGTGGAAATGGTATGGTGCTAAAAAAAAGCAACGAATATCAAGGAAGACGTCTGGTGGCGACAGAAAAGAGGGATAAGTATCATCAACTTGGGGAATTGGTGGTTAAGGTTCGTGGTATGTTTTCTTCATACCCCAGCATTGAAGGGATGAGAATCAAGGGAAGGGATCAGAAGGTATCTGAATAGAATGGCAAAGCATCAACCTCATGAACCATCTTACACAGCCCGGAAGCTTAACATAGCCTCTGAAAAAGGATGCTTGGAAAACTACTTTTCTTTTGGGAAGGTGCCTGGGTTTCGGTGCCTTTTCAGGGGGGAAAACTGTGATGTTTCCAGGGAGAAAACCCTATTGAAGAAGGGAGAAAGTTATTTCCCATCTCAACCTGAGACCAGGAAATCCAAAGAATTGCCCCTGGTTTTTGGATGGATCTTTGCTTAGAGGGGAATCCTGAAACATATGGGGGTTTCCTTAAATGCTGGTACCCCCAAATCATCTATTTCAATATGGTTTTCCATTATAAACCATCCATTTTGGGGTTACCACTATTTTTGGAAACACCCATATGGGATCCCGTCATGTTTTAAGAAAAAACAGTGAAATACGTGCCGGAACATGTTCCCACGGAGATATGGGATGATATGGCTTGGTGGAAACCTTCTCATGGAAAAGGTGCCGATGATTTTCGATTTTGATTGTCCCCCAAGTGTGTATGGAACGGGTTTAATTGTTGGTTTTGGAACGGGACTCCCAAGGAGTTTGGATACTCAAATGTCCATTTTCTATCGCTTCATTCTGGCTTTCCAAATAGGTCTGTTCACCAGAATACTTCGTAAAACCCAATCTCCCAGCGTTCTTATTCGAGATAAACACCGGGAAAAACCTGGAACCCGGATTTCAACCACAGCCCGACCACCCAGTACGACCTGCCTCTTCGACTGTGTCTGAGGTTTTGGAAATCCTTGGGATTCGGTGAAACAAAAACCACCGACCTAAACCACCAAATTGTTTTATTTTCAAAAAAAAATACATCTATATGTCTATATATACTTACTTACAAATTTGCTAGTCATTCCAAACTTAGTCGCACTTGCTGCTTTTTGATGAAGGATTGGGACCTGCGGCGTTTCTCACAAATCACATAACTTCGAACTCTTGCATGTTCTGACCGCTAAACTTGGTAGCGGAAATGACCTTCCCTGAAACTAACAGTTCGCTCCTGAAAATAAAACCCTTGGAACAGGAAATGTCTATTGGAAAACCACCCATTTTTTAGGGGCTATGACTCTGACTGTTTGTTTTAGGGAGTGTATCCCTAGTAATTCACGTCAGGTGAGAAATTAAAACCCCAACTCCAATGGTGACAACCCACTGGAAGAACTCACCATCAATCTCATCACAACTCGATGGTTATATGGGGTGAGCCTCAAATAAAACTTCCTGTAGCGATTTGGTCCGAAGTTCCTGGAAGATCACCACAGGCAACCGAAGCGTCAGTTCTTCGGAGGATCAGATATGAGAATCACCACATTTAAATGTTTTGGTTTCGGTTTCTTCATCGGCTCTAGCTGCCAACGGTGCCCACTTAGAAAACTGGTGAGTTTACGTTTCCAAAAAAAACTAGGCAAAAGCGCCCAGTGGATCTTTGAGACAATTGGCGATCCAAAAACCTTCAGATTGAATCTTGCGTCCGGCTAAGGTGGTTGTCCGGGATTCCAGTTTCATCAAAGAGATACTGTTGAAAGAAATCAGGCTAACCAGCTGAGGTTGGTAGTTTATTTATTTATTCCATTATCCCAAGTGGTGCAGGATTTCTGAACCATCAACAGTATCATAATCCCTATAACCAAAGGTAGTATAACCTGCTACACTACACAATATAAATACTGTGCGATGAAGGATCACTGCGTACGACCAGGCCAGCTGGGGATGTTCCCGGGATGGCACATCCTTCACCGTCAAGTTCCATCATGAAGGGGAATATCTGATGTCGCTGCAGATGTGCACTGAAGGTGGTTTCGTAGAAGAGGTTGCTCACCGCAGCTGTCACTGCAATACTGCGTCCTCCAACTTCCTTGAGCTTGGACTTCTGGTTAATAGTCCCTCTTCGGCCTCAAGTGCTTGATGTGAGCAGCTGCCAATGCTGTCCTGCGATCGGACCGAAGGATGCTCTCCAAACGAAGCATACCCTGAATGGCTGCGTGATCAGGCAGCTCACGTTGTTTCATAAGAATGGAGAGTCCCATATCCCTGCACACCATACGGTCGAAGAGACCTGTTGCGCTGCTCAGATTGAGCCCCGATACACCACTCTCCAATCCATGTGATACCTATTCCAATACCTTAAAACTAGTTGAAACAGATGTACAACGGTACTTTTTCGAAGCCACGGTAAACTATGTAAACTCCACCCCCTTTCAATTCTTTTATGTCATCATTCCACAGGTTTCCCAGGGCTGTTCCACCACGATGTTTCTAAACTTCGTCCAAAGCTCATGCAGGTGACCATATGCTTCTCACCTTTGGGTTTGTCGCGTGTTGTGATGTTGAAAAATCCGGGGGATTGATTCCACAGGCCCCTTCCTTTTGAGGGTTTGGAATTTGATATACAAAAAATGGCCTTGTTTTTAAATTTGGCAGATAAAGTCTTCAAAAAAAATCCAGGGGAAGAAAACATTGGGCTCTGAATATCTGGGTGAAATTCACCTTGCGACCCATTTCCTGACCTGGAAAAAAACTAGTACAATCAGATCGTCATAATGGGAATGAAGTCTATCCTTGATGGCGGGCCTGAAGTTCCAGAGGATCACCGAAAGAGATGTGTGAAACCCTCCAATAGCCTGTGGGGCTCCGAAGTTGTTCGGTTCAAACCCAAATCCGTTAAGGGCTGAAGAATAAAGCCCCTTCAACCGCAAGATTTTGAAGATGCATCTTGCTAGGGTGTCCCAGGAAGTTGGCAAATGAATGCAAATGGTTAAATATAGGTGTTTTCACCACTTACAAATGGTGCCTCTCACTTACAAATTGGCGGGGTCTCTGTCCATTAAGGTCTCGAACAAGCCCCATTCGTTCCTTCTCAAAATAGACCAGTTGGAGGGTTTTTTTTTAGATGGTCACTGACCCAATTTTACAACACACCAAAATGGGGTGCACCGTTATAACATCTCTTTACCACTGGTCCTTAGTTCATTGCGTCCAGTCATCCGAGTAACTCCCGTTTTTTTTGTGGAAACTCGCAAGAAAAAAAAACGCAAGGATGTCTCACGCATGCAGACTCCGAAAATCTATTTCTAAACACAAAAAAGCATTTCCTTTGAGGATTTTCTCTTCAATCTGTTCTTGTTTTTTTCTTAGAAAGAATCACGCCTTCCTCGTGGAGACTGGGGAAAAAAGATGAAAGTTTCCCATGGCATTCAGAAATTCAAGACAAAAAAAAAAAACAACTTCTCCCAAAAAATCACAACCTTCCAACTGCTGATTCTCTTGATGATCTGGGCCCCAAAGCCACCACATCAACTCAAAAATTTCAGATAGAAAAAAAAACCTATGGAAAAATTACATGTGTAAAAAAAAACAAGTCACAGGTCACACGGTTTTTTTTCCCTCCCAAAATTGCTCCTCCCATTGGCTCGGAGTGAATTTTTCCCAGTGACTGAGATGATGCTGTAGCATCTCAAAAAGGTGCTGCAACTCATGCACATCGCCTGGGAGAAAAGGTGGCAGGTGGATTTTAGCGACGAAAAAAGGAAACCTAAAAATGGGATTTCCTCAAAAATGGGAGGGGGAAACTTGAAGACACCGGAAAAATTGAAAAATTGAGGATCAAAATGCTTACTGTACTTAGTACTTGATTGACTCTGAGTTACGCCCTGCCAACCACTTGGCCAAACCAAAGAGAAGAATATGAAGTGGGGTTACAAAACTACATCTTGCATGATTCCAGCAACCGCCATGACTTCACGTGCTGGTGGATATGCTCACCCTCCTCTAATCAAATTCCGCTGCTGGTGGAAAATGCTGGAAACTCCATGACTATGTTCAATCCAGGTGTTTTTCTTGAAATGAGGAACAAAACACAGTCTTCCATCACTAAAAATGAGATCCATGTTGAGGGACACTTTTGCGGGTGTCCTACTTGTCAGAACTTTGCATTTTAAGGTATAAAGCTTGCGAGTATCCGCTTTGCTCTTCATTCAACCTTATGATTCAATCTTCAACGACTGTCAACATATCTTGGAACCGAAAATGCTGATCATTAGCAATACATCCCCGAAAACCACAAAAGGAAAGCCTTGTTTTCCAAGCATTATTTTTCAGGGGCCATTCGTTAGTTTCCTCGGGGTTTAAGAGCTGCAAAGGTTCTGTTACGATACATGGCCCTTTTTCATAAGGATTCCAATCAATTTCCAATGTACGATTCGTTCATTTGGAAACCTGCTTTTCGTGGTGCTTTTTTAGCAATCCAATTGGTTCAAAACATGCTCCTGAAATTTTGGAATAAAATCTCCGGAAGCAGGGTAGAAAAAAAAACTAGTGGGTGGTTTCAACCCATTTGAAAAATATTGGTCAAATTGGATCATTTCCCAAAGTAGGGATGAACATTAAAAAAATATTTGAAACCACCACCAAGAAATTATTGTTTCAAATCACCTAGTGATATAAGCTCAATATGGCACTACTGAACCACCTTTGAGAGTGCGTTTTTTCCGCTGGTTTTCATGTGCCACTTGATCATAAGAATCATAATCAATGGTAAATCCCTATATTTGAACTATGGGTATAGTTCTGCACGAACTGGTCAAGCCAGGGAGAAAGAAAATGGTCAGGTGCCAGTAGTATATGACAAACCTGAACCCCATAATACTTTGGTGAGCAGTGAACAATGGTCTATCATCATTTGCAAATCTACCCCCTTGACAAAAACACTAACATCACTCAAAAAAAACAAAATAATTCCATCCCATCATTTCGAAGCCCCTCTTCAAAGGCATGATGTTCAGAAAAAAAAAAAAGAAAAAACTCCCCCAAAAACGAGCCAGGGTCAAAAAAATGAAATCCAAGATGCTGTTGTTCCAATTCCACCAGCAACTTAAGGGATTTTTGGCACCTGCCAAGTTCAAAAATCATCTCGACGACCTGGATCCCAATGTTTACGATAACATCCAATAATCTCCAGTACCTCCCCTCCCCAGACGTTGTAGCAACTGGACATATCACAAAGGTTGAAACGATTACACTCCCTACAACTAACATAGCCCCTAAAAATGGTGGTTTCCAATAGGAATCTCCTTTTCCAGTGGTCTATTTTCAGGGGCTATGTTAGTTTCAGGGAGGGTAAAACCTCATGGAACTTGAACATGGAACTTGAAGATTTTTCATCATCGAGCCGTCACCCTCTTTCTCATGTTTTCTCCACTGTTTTCTCCAGGGATGGCTGCGAAAAAATGCACCCCAAAATCATCAGCTGGTCATTTTTCGGTATTGTTTGGGTCCTCCCAATTTGGTGTTGGTCATCCAACCATTCAACCATTTTTTTCCAGAAAAAAAAAATCTGAATCTTCATGTAGAAACAAATATCCCCTGAATAAGGGGGAGGCTATTGTCACCTGAAAGGGGCCAGCGAAAACGGTGTTGCCCTTCCAGTAAACTAACATAACCATGGGAAATCCCCTTTTTCCTGGTGAATACCATCAAAATGCTGGATTTTCTATGGCTATTCTAGTTTAAAGGAGCGTACAAAGATATCACGGACACTAAAGTCGTGACATGATTATACATGATTTATGATTTTCAAAAAACGTTTAGTTTCGTTTCATCCCATTTTGTTCAGTTGTTTGCTTCTTAGCCAAGGGTTTCTTTTCCAACATGTCCCGAAACGTGAAAAGTATCAAAATCAAATCTGCCTCTTTTCAATGTTAGGGAGTCATCTAGTCAGCCATTCTCGCAAGATGGTCCGGTGCTTCATTCATCGAAAGTGGATTTTGATTTCATAGAAATTCTTATAGCTACACCGGATAAAAACCCCTCAAAGCTACCTGAAAATCAATAGATGTACTCCCCGGAAAACTAACATGTCCCCTGAAAATCAATGGTTGGAAGATGTATTTCCTATTGAAACAGTCCCTTTTTAGGGGACATGTTAGTTTTCAGGGGTGTATAGCTTTAACCCTTCATGTTCGCTTCATAAGGCCTTTCGTAAATCCAGCTCTTTCAGGTAGCTTTGACAGGAGAGTTTAATCATCGTCGGAATTTAATATCTTCAACCCTAGCATTTACAGACACAAATTCCCGTGAAAAGGAAACTCATCTTCCAACCCCCAGTGTTTCAGGTGCAAGCTGTTCGTTTCAGGGAGGCTACCATAAATTACATAAATTACCCCACCTTTTTGGGGATTTTTTTCCAGTCGTTAAACTTTTCCGGGCTCGTCGCAAAAAAAGCGTGCCTTTCATGATCTGCTTCTCACGGTTCATGAAGCGTCGACGCCACGTCTCTTCTGGCAACTTCTGATAGGAGACAATCCTGGGCGAGGCACCCGGGATGTCCCAGGATGTTTGACATCAATGCTTAGTAAACGGGGTGATTTACCCGCTTTTTTATACTCCATGTATGAGTGTGCGTTGCAACTTGAAACCCAAGTCTTTAACCCAAAAACCAGTTTCTTGGGACATCTTACTATAATAACTGGCTACGGTTTTTTGCGGATCCTCTTAGTGTCATCCATTCACCAAGGGTGTTGGCTCAATTCTTAGACCCCCAAAAAATGGACCTACTGTTGATGGTTCAGAAGTCAGGCGTGAAAACCAGTTGAGGTTGGTAGCTTGTCCCATTATTTACAGGGTTTTGTACATCCACTACAAGGCTGGGCTACCCTATGATCGAAAAATAAATGGAGTGACTACGGGGCAGGGAATGGCCCTGAAAATAAATGGCTGAAAATAAGATGGCGAACTGGGGTGAAATAACCCCCAGTTAGGGGACTTATAATCCTACTTATAACTGCTATCAGCCTACCTTGCACCAGGTGTTTGTTTTCGAGATCAAGTCCAATGGTTTGGCTAGACTTGGTTTGGCCAATTTCGAAACGGGCGTATTTTAAAAGGGCTCGATTTGATTATAACCTACACCTCTGAAAACTAACATGAAACCCAAAAATGAAGGCTTGGGGCTTGGAAGATGATTTTTCAAAAGGAAAATCATTTTCAGGTGTGTATCCGTTATGTTCCCAGGTATATATAACTTACAACCCACAAAGCCAGGAAAACATATAGAACTTACAAACCCACTAAAAATACCCGAAGCACCCACATCCTCTAATCATCCAAGGATCTCAGTCTCACCTGTCAAAAGTTGAAATGCCCACGCCACCGTACCACCACTGAGCACTCCATAACTCCTTCCACAAGACGAAAATCGGTGGACCCAAGCGTGAACACTAAGGGTTAGTAACTTAGTAATCCTGTGAAAGTGAAGGTATAGAGGATCGTGGCAGTCACGATTTATTATCATCTGTTGCTGAAACATAGACCACCGGAAAGGTTTACCCCGAATCTTTAGTCTTGAAAAAAACGATATGCAATGATTCTGACCTCCCACGTCAAAACTGCGCTACTCAAGGAACTGGGGAGCAGCTTTGCGGGGATAGGATTCCTATGAAAATTCTATTTGTGATGGGATTTTGAAGAGCCTATTCAAGGGACAGGCCAATAGATTCCTAACCCTCCAAGGAGCAATTCCTGGTGGGGGTAGTCTTGACATTGAACTTAGATTTGCTTCAAATGGAGTTGATGCTTTAGATGATTAATGGTTGGAAAGAGGAAAAACTTTCAGGGCGAAAATACAACAGCGCTGAAAACATTCTCGAATCCTTGTACAAGTTTAACCATTCACACACCTGCTCCTGTCCTGGCCATGTGTTTTTTAATATGCGCCTCTACTAAACCTTCCTTTATTTCCTTTTGTGGGAAGGGAGATCGCCATCTATTTTGGAGCAACGACCAGGATGTCCGGCATTTCAGCTGATGGAAAGGTGTTCAAAAAGTGATGGTTACAGTAAGTTGGGTGAAAAACATACACCCCTGATGATGAACAGCTGGCATCTGATGTAATGATGCTTTCCCAGGCTTACAAATCATCTCTTTCTGTGAGTCATCCAACACATGAAGCATGTTCAACGCCCACTTGCTACTGCTCCAGTCATAGATGGTCGCCTATGGGGACATGACAACTTACCACGCACTTCAATTGGTGATGTCGGTTTCATATTCCCCGTTCCCCCCCCCAAAGCAAACCAACGACAAGCTCCCTTCCATCCTATCTCTTCCGTGAAATCTCTCCCAAACACCCCGCATCAATGGCTCCCACAGAACTTGGCGACGGCTTTTTCCAAGAGCAGAACCCAAATTTCCTGGCAAATCCAGCAAAGTGGGCCCCTACTAGTTGTAGAAGTAGGATTATAACCCCACTTGTAGGGGGACATAAGTGCAGCTACCCATTTTATAAGGCCATTTATAGAGGTCCCATGACTCCACTTATAACGATAGTAGAGGCCCGGCTTTGAAGCCATTTCATGCCCCCCGTGGCCGTCAGTAGTTGTGCCTTGTTCCCTAACCCAACATACTCCTCGCGGACTCTTAGCTTGACATATCCTTACAGAAACGGCAGTGTTTCAAGCCTCTGATTGTTTTTGTTGACTACAAAATCGGGGGTTGCCATAATTGAAACAACCCTCAACAATTGGAGAAACCTTGCATCACCAAGGGACAATACCTGTCATTTTTTAGAGTTGATTTTCTCATGCAACAAGGTGATTCTGGTGGACCCCGAAAATTCCTGGGAAAAATGATATATTCAGCAACTGCCTAACCACGGTCAATGGTCTCTTTCTTACTAAGCCACCTAACCATAAAACTCCACCCAAAGAAACTTCCAATTGTTTTCGACGCCGTCAGCCTTCATTAAAAATGCAAAAACTTTTGACTAACGAACAAAAATACCACCAAACCGTTCTTTCGGAGTTTGAGGAAATCAGGGAAAAAATCACTTGTAGAAATCCACAGCACTGCAGCTATGGTGAATATTTACTACTTCTGTGGATTCGAATACTGAAAATGATCGCTGCCCATGTTTTTGTGAGATGCATTTACAAGTAAAATCCTCACACAACCATCTCACTCCCCCTTCATCTCACATAAACCTGTAGTAAAGGCGAGGTCGGTCAAATCAGTTACCACCTTCAACTGAACCCTTGGCACCTCCCCTAACGGCTTGGCGAAAGTGGGTTCCGGCACGCCTTCTTTCCTTTGGAAACATGGGAGGACAAAAAATTGGGGCCCATTGGTTCCCAAGAGTCAATGGTTATGATGGAAATCCCTTTATTTTTTGTCAACCAACAGTAGATTGGTATACAGCCCGTGTGGTTTAACGGAAATGCCTATCCTGACACATCCACAATGAAAGGGACGACGTCATTTTTGGGGACATGCCGATATTAGAAGGGTAAATCGCATGAAAACCACCAACGGCAACTACCCACTAGCTATTGCGCCACTGTCAAAATGAATGTGGTCTTTTACTGTTGATGTTGCAGAAAGCTGGGGAGCACCAATTGATCAATAGGAGTCCGGTCATGCAGTTGGGAGGTGGTAACCCTCCAAGTGATGATGTACGGTGTATATTTGTAAATATGTATGATATATCATATCTACATTGTGCATATTTGTATATATTCTGAACTGAACATTTATATATATATATGTGTATATATATATATACAAATATATGTATATTATGTATATATATATATACATATGTCTACATACCAACATGTTCGCCAGACTTTGTCCAACAACAACGTGAAGCCAATGCCTGAAAATTTTGCATGTCTCAACATTAAGCGAACCTCAAAGCCGCCGGTTTCCCACTCAAATAGACCTTCTCGTATTTTGAGTTTCTTAATTCTGAGACGCACATACACAAATTATGTCGAATGATCCGTTATTATGCGGAAAAAAAAAGGTCAGTATTCGAATTTTGTCGAAAACGATTGATTCTCCACCCAAATAGTAGCTAATTGAATTTTGGGGTTCAAAACGTATGAGAGCAGGTGCGATTTTATTACACCACCCCGAAAAGCACCATGGACCCTACAAATAACGGTTTCCAAGAGGAACCTCCATTTCCGGGCCTATTTTCAGATGCCGTGTTAGTTTTTGAGGTGTACGAATTTCGCACCAGAATTTTCAGACCCCAAGTAGCTTTAAAGGGGAAAAGACTTATACTGGATATGAGTTTTTTCGTGAGGTTAGGGGCGGGTTGTCACTAAGGTGGAAACACAATCCCGCAGAACCATAATTTACGCAGAAAACACGCATTACGCTCAAATCAGCTTCCATAAGGGCTGAATTATCATAGATGTGGCCTGCACAACAAAAACCTATATGAAAATATGATGCCAGCCTGAAACCCGCCCCCGCGTCCGTTTCGACCTCGCTGTCGCTGTCCCTGCTCCAGTCGACTTCAGACGCAACGTATAACAGGCACTGTGGCCCAAACAATTAGCCACCTCCTCTTCGCAGACCTCCTCCACGGAACACAAACACAGTGCTGCCAGCGAGGATGCGTTGCTGCTCTGGGAATGACAGGCCGAGAAAAGCGCGCACATGCTTGCGTGCCGCCCTCCTCACTCTCATCTCCTCGTATACACGGCCCTGTAGCATCAATGTCAGGGCTTTCGAAGTCAACAAACCAAGGTTACTATCGTCGGCTTTGACCATGTTGGAACAGCGTTGTGCTTGAACTTGCGGAGCGGGCGGGCTGCAAAGTCCATCTACGAAGGATGGGACCAGCAGCAGCTGATGCGATTGCTCCTTGGCTCGCGGCATGGCACGGGATTGGTTGAGTGACACTTGGAAATTAATTCTGCAAGATATGTATTTAAATGTAAGACATTGGCACTGACTTCAACAATGATGCTGGATTGTGCAACAAACGATGGCAGAACAAGGTGACTTGCAAAACATGTGAAAATAATTTCTCTGTTTGTTACTTGTTGCTGTCCAGCGGTAGGAAAACAGCTCCGCCTCATTGCAACTTCAATGGATCACAGAGACAAGACCCTCCAAGCGCTGGAGCTCAACTTCTGACAAGATGTAGACTGTGACTTGACATGCTAAATTTTGAATCAATCCGCTTTGCCTTCAGCCCTTCAGCTCACGCGACAAGCGCGAGTCGGTCGGCAACCGGTGTGGCGCACACGCCACAAAGCCCGGCGGCAGGAGTGGAGGAGGCGAAGCTTCTGGCCCTTTACTCCGACGGCGTCGGAGGACCTGGCCACGTGATCTGTAAATGAACTGGCTTTGGCTTGCCGGTGATTCGAGTTGTTATGGCAAACCCACAAAATTAAGGCGCAATTAGCGCATGTGCGAAATTCAGTGACTTGCTTCCATGTGATTTCAGTTTAGATATGTATGTCCTTTAAGTTGGCGCCTTATGCGATTGACTTGCAAATCGTCGGTTTGACACAGCTGGATGGCAAAAATGGCAGCGGCGGGTCTAGCATGTTTTCCGTAACCAAGCAAGAAGCACCAATCTAGACATCTCCATAACAAGAACACGGGCAAAAACAAAGTGTGCGTGAGCAAAGGCGTTGTAGCACTAGTAATAGTAAAAATATTAAAAGACGAAATGATGTAAGTGGTAGTACACAAAGACCAACAAAAACTTTCAATCCATCCTCTAGACTGCCACTCGCCCCTCTACTTTTACCGTTTATCCTTGAAGCACAAACGTAAACAGTTATGCTGTGGAAAAAACCGCCTTCGTGTCAGCACGGTTCAGTAGCGACAGCTCTGTGGTTACAAACTTGATACCTGTCCCAGGGGCGCCGTGTAAGTCTCGGCAAAACTCCACTCGAAAAACATATTGGAGCGGAGAACCTTTTCATTTGTTGGCTTCAGATGCCGCTGATGAAAAGCCACCCATTCCACAAGCCATTGGATAAAATCCGAGCTGCGCAGTCTGCAAAACAGAAAATAAGCACGAGGAAACCAGGGCTCCTCTTCGTACTGCCAAAGTTGAAACTCCAGAGCCGGGGATGGACAATGCAACTGCAGCAGCTGCAGCAAAGAAAAAGCTGTATGGACATCGCCAGTGGCAGCCGCCACGCAATCTGCCAAGATCCAATTGTCTGCATTTCTCACAGAAATTATGTCCTGTGTTTTGCTTCGAAGCCATGCCAAAGCCTTTGCTGGCACGCCTTTCCAGCAGCACTTCTGCAAGATAGGTTCTTGGGCACCCCACCCTAGATTCAACAAGGTCAGCGCGCCAATGATATAGCCTTCAGGGTTCATCCGAAACCGAGGTTCGATTTTACGTCGAGTGAGCAATTTCGTAAGAATCCAACATCCAAAATGTTTGTTTTAACACTTCCCCTTGCCTATGTATCCGTAAACAATCTGGTTATGAGATCTGGGCAAACTCGTTCTGGTGCTCTTTTTCTGCTCCTCTTTGAGCACTTTCTGAACTCGGGCCTTCCTAGAGGCTCGTTCCATTCCTTTCCCAAACGCTCTCGGCGTTGAATAAGGCAGAGCATGCCTGAAGGCAAATTTACGAAATTCAGTTAGAGGAATTCGTTCATACTGCTTGCGTTTCTTCAGAGCTTGCCACGCTCTCCACTTCTTGCGGAGTTGCTGCTCATTCATGGCGACCACGCTCAGTGCCACACAGGTAGCAGGTTTGTAAATGATATGCGAAAAAAGGCTGCGGCGCGAATTTACTTGTCTAACTTCGTTGATACCAAGCGTGAAGGATCCTTGTGCTCAGGCTCAGCTTCTTTATCGGGGAGTTCCTGTCACAGCGATCAATTTTCTTAACTTTGATTCAAAGCTCGACTGGCTTTCCACGAAAATTTCGGAAGCGCAAGTGTCATTCCAGGAAAATTCCGCTGATATCTCTAGGTGCAGACCAGGCTTTTCGTCTTCTTGCTTGTCATCTTCAGCGGCCTTGTCACCAGTGGGATCCTGAAAAAGATCAATCTGCTGAACTTCGCTTCCCAGAAAAAGGATGATTTAATCCTGTCACAAAGATGAACTCTCTTAACTTTAATTCCATTAAGCACGAGTGCCATTGCAAGAAAAAAACCGGCTAACGAGCCTTTTGCGCAGTCTGCTCAGGCTTTGCGTCGTCTTCGAACCCCTGTCGGTAAGCCCGCCTGTGAAATGTCTATAACATTCCCCAATTCACTCTTCCAATGCGATTGTTCTCTTCCAATTCATCTCCCGGAGCCCCCCTGTGAAATTTCTATAACACTCCCCAATTCACTCTTCCAATGCAATTGTTCTCTTCCAATTCATCTCCCGGCCTGGACACCACATTTCTCGCAGCATTGTGTCTCATACCAAAATTTGCCCGTGCCACAGTCTGTCAGAACGAAACCCAGACCACTGAAGTTGCTGCTAAATCGAGATGTTACATGGCAAGATGCAAGCCCTGATGTTTAACAAGAGATAAGTCACGCACGACGTGTAAACAGTCCAAACATGTAATAAGTCATGTCCAACGAACTTTCTAGAATCACTGTTGCATCAGATCTATAGAACTTGCTCCGTGTAGATTTCAATCTGGAAAACTAGCGTCCGCCTCGGCATTTTCGCCAGAATGATCTGTCGTTCACTTCAAACCAAGCTTGTTGGAAGTAAGGCTGCTTCCTCTTCCGAGGACTTGCCTTGTTCAATCATGCGGTTTCAATACTAGCTGTAGCTGTTTCTCACATACATTTTCATCCAGAGTTCGTGCGCCTTGGGCGTCGATCCGTTGACAACTTTCGAGGGCTGTGCATCCTCCACATCCTGAGTCTATCGACAAATCCAAAGTGGGGCCAAAAAGAAAGAAGGTCAAATTCGGGTGCAGCTCATAATTGTCACCCCAAAAAATGACAGCAAACATGATTCGACCCCTTGCGGCTTCGCAGGCATGCTTTGCTTTCCAACCTTGCACAGCAGAAACAACATTTCCATCATCAAAGTTGACCACCGAAACAGCCTCGCCTGTTTTCTCTTACCGGAGATCTTCTTTTTCACCATCTTAACCATCATCAGCTTCAAGGAAACTGCGTTAAAACTGATAGTACTTCTACTCGCAAAAGCAATTTGACAAAAACTGCTTCAGGAAAACTGCTTCAAAAACAAGCGTTGCTTCAACATAAATTCTAAGACTATAATCGAAGCGCGTGACAACAAGAAAGCAAGAGAACAAGGTTTCACTGCTTTCAGATTTCAAAATACCAGGTACTTTCCACTTCGGCCTCTACTTCCCACTTCAATTTCGAAACGTTTGAAACCCAACGATACATACGCCATTTTCAGACTTATCATCCTGAAATCAATGTAAGGGAAAACACGCCATGTTTCTATAGGTTTTTCTGCGTGCTCAATGAAATTCAATGTTTTGATGATGCAACCACGTGAGGATTGCACAAAACAGCAAGCAGCGCCACTGGGGCCACTGGCCGTTTTGAACACAGCAATTGATTCAATCGGCCTATGAATACTATTGCAACTGACAGGCATCGCTGTCGACGTCAATTTTTTGAACTCCGAGAGTCAAGGTGCACGGAATAAACCTCGGGGATCATCAAAGAGAGAGACATGAGGTCCACACTTTGTAAGGAAGTGAGAAGTTTCAGTAACTTGAAGGAGTTCAGGTTGATTGTTTCAGAGTTGCTCATTAAACCTCGGGACCATCAAAGTTTGTTTCAGAACTCCAGGCCCAGGAGAATGCCAAAAAAACCAGGGAGATTGTGCAAAATTGCCCAGATGAACAACTTCAGGAGAATAGCCAAAAAAAACATCTGGGTTGTTGAGGTGGGGGTTGTTTTCTGGTTTTGAGGGAATAGTAATACATTATGTTTCTTTACTTAGAATTGAAAGCACATCTAAATAGGGCGTTTCAACCCACCTCAAAAATATTTGTCAACTATAATCAATTATTTTCCCCCAGTTTCAGGGTGAAATAAAAAAGCATCAGTACCACTGTTGATAAGCAAGAAAACAGGTTGGAACTGATTGTAGAAAGGCCTCTTTTTACATTTCAATTTGTAATAAATGAAGTACAACTAGGATAAGTGGATCTTATTTGGGGAGTGCACTTCTAAAAACATTCAAATGTATTTTGATACCTTACATCTTGAGATCACATCATTAAATTTCACAAACTATCTTGAAATCTAGAAGTTGTAGAACTACTTTTGCATACACATCTTCATAAACCATTCTAGACACATATCATCTTTATATGTCAAGTTGCACTGTATTTCAGCTGCTTCAACCCCCCAGAAGGGGATGGTTGATATCAAACCGTCTTTAGATAAGACAAGATATGGATATACTGTCCCTGGGAAAATCCACCGACCGATATAAAGTGAATCTGCACATCTCGGCAAGTGACTTCATACAGCAGTTTCAACCATCCCAAGTGGTGCAGGATGTTGTGGCCCACCAATTTTCTTGAGATGAACATCGCGTTCTGCTATGCTACATCAAATTCTTCGGAGTTTCAAGGTATTGGCTACCTGAATCCTCCGTTTGGGCCTGAAATTTGCGCCCCCAAAAAAAACCCACCAAAACCAGACCTGGGGCTGAAATTTGACAAACCAAACGGAGGGTCGGATGGTATCCATTCAGCGTAAGAAGCGATGTCGTGAAGATTCAGCTGGATCTATAAGAACCCAAATAAAAACGATGACCTAAACGGACTAGAATGGTGAAACCTACCAGAAGATACTGTTGATGGCTGAAATCCGGCTAACCAGTTGAGGTTCGTAGTTTGTCCCATTATTTACAGGGTTTTATACATCCCAGGTGGTTGTTTGGGATTTCTCTCATCAACAGTATTGCGGCAGGCCCCCGTATTTGCAATGGTGAAACACGTGGTTTGTTAGAACCTCGCAGCGCACACACGCAAAAAGAACGAGAAACTCGTCAATGATGATGCTTTTCCAACCCAAGAATTCCTGAGGTGTCATAGGTGTCTTTGGGTGTTTTGTTTTATGGAAAGAACACTCGGGAATCTTGCAGGTTTTTTGAGGATAGTTGATGATGAAAATAGAAGGTATATACATCATGTACGCTAAGTTCATAGTTTTTTTTTCGGGCACAAAGCCTTAAAATGCGCAAGTTTCACTGTGTTGAATTGTTTCTTGAAGCAATTCCACAAAAATCTGCAGCACATGCATGTGATGCTTCCCTACTAACATTAACCATTTCCATGAAAATTTGGGGATTTTGGGACCCTCAATTTTCGGGTCGGAAAGTTCCACACCCATGGCTCCCCCGCTTCACACCTTTGCATCATGAAATTTCAGAACTGGACATTGCCACATTGTCACAGGAAATGACAGGAAATACCATGGAAAATACCTGCTGCAAATCATCAATGTCTTGTATCCACCAAAAACTTCAAGAGACATCTTTCAACAAAAATTCAATTCGTAAAATCTGGGCCCAAACTACACGAGACTCACCTGACGATTGATTTTGTTTAGCAACATGTCCTAAGGAAACTTGGTTTTCCAAGGTCTGGATCGAGGATGTGAGGATTTGGACCGTCTGTAAAAAGCTTAGAATTTTGGCTATGTGAAGATGCGAAGGCAAAAATGCTGCCATATACAATATACCACCTGGAAAATAGATGGGACAACTCACATTAGTCTTGGTTTATCATGGCCCCTTACAAATCGCCAGCTTTTGGGAGTTGCTAGCCATCTACTTTCACTAGGATGTAATATAACGGTTACCATCTACCCTGTGATTTTGAGGATCCAGGGGTTACAAATAGCTCCTCATTTAGTAGGAAAATACCATCATCCCTGGCTCCAAATCGCTCCCCCAATATCTGTACTTGAAATAATACTTTGGAAAAGTCAAATCACTCTTTAAAAAAAATGGAAGTTCAACAGGTATCTACAGCAATTCACTAGCTATGGCTCAAGCAATCTTTCTGTTCACGTAACGCAGCTTCAGCATCAATGTCATAGAGTTGCACTTCGTACTTTCCATCCTGGAGAGAACAAAAATCCCTCAATCCAAAGCAGCTGAAATTAAAAAAAAACACATGTAGTTGCAGAGTTGCCAATAGCGGTAAACAAACGTAGGAAGAAATCCGGCCAACCACCTGGGATGTATAGAACCCTATTAAAAATGGGATATTCTCCATATCAACTGGTGCAGGATTCCTTCCATCAACAGCATCAAATAACGGGTATATAACGTCAATGATCACTAAGAATCAATGAATCACCTTGAGATTTTCTATATATATATACATATATATAACTACTTCGGGGGATGAGGTTGGACTGTTCCAAGATGTTGGTGCTGGTGGCACTACCCACCTTTCACCATCTCAGTGTTTTTGTTCGGAGCCAGCAGGATAGCCGGATGCTTTCTATAAGTATTCATCAAAGAAAAAAACATCTGTGTGTTTCCAAAAATAGGGATACCCCAAAATGGACGGTTTATAATGGAAAACCCTATCAAAATTGATGATTTGGGGGTACCATTATTTTTGGAAACACCCATCTGGGCAAATTACAATAACTCCCAAACCTGAATTGTTCCTTCGGATTTTTTCTGGGGGGATTCCCGGAGATTCTAAAAAAACCACCATCTGGACCACCATCTGGATTCCCGGAGATTCTAAAAAAAACACCATCTGGGTGGTTCACCAACCGGCGGCTTGATCGTTATAGCATGTTCACCAAAAGAAGGCTCCACAAAAAAATCTTCCAAACCACCTCGATACACTAAAAGTTTCAGATGTTCTTTCAACCCAGGGCCACCGTTGCAAGTTAAATTTTGCTCTATTGATAGCACCAATCTAAAGGTAGCAAAAAAAACTTGTAAACTAATGAGACATTTTACCATTTTAACTGATTCTCACTTTCTCAATCAAAAGCATCACTATATATAGATACATTTCAAAGAGTAGAACTTTTTGCCAAGGGCTCAATTTTTGAATCTGGGTGTTTTTTCGCTCCTTTACTCAACTAACCTTATGAAGCCGGTAGAATCGCTCATCCTCCATGATGTCTTTGGACTTGAAGAGCTGCCGAATTTGCTCGGGATACTCCGCCAAGCCTTGCTTTGCCAGCGAAGCAAGCAAGCAGCGCTTAAGACTTGTCCCCGTTGGAGTATTGGATTGATGGTTTGTGTAAATGGGGTTTTTGACCTAGGTATCAATGGGGTATATTCGGGTTATAACCCACTGATTCCCTAACCCTTTGATCCTAACTTCCAACGGGGCATCCGAAAGTTGTGTTTTTTTGGGGGATGAAGTTTCGAAGTGAAATTTACTACCCTCCATGGGAGTATTTGGAGGATCATCCTATAGAACTTGTAAGTGGTAAATAACCATGGTTCTTCCTTTTCCAAATGGACTATATAAATGGCTTGGAAATGAGGGTGATCCTAATCACATACTAATTATGCGATGATCCTCCGACTCAAAAGTGCGAATCGCGAATCTAGGGGAGTGCTGTGATAGTTCCCAGGGAAGCTATGAGTTTCGTACCTGTGAATTCTATGCTGGTTGGTGGTTGAACCAATCCATCTGAAAAATACTATTACTGTAGTCAAATTGGAAATCTTCCCCAGGTAGGGGTGAAAATAAAGTATTTGAAACATTTTGAAACCACCACCTTAGTATGTGAATTCTCATATGGGGAAGTGCTACATGAGCCACGCAAAATCATCAAAACTTCGTCCCGGACTCGTCCCTTTGTCGTCCCATTTGATTGGATTTGGTGGCTTTCTCAGAGGCGAGCAAGGTGGGGCCAGAAGATAAAGAAGAGATGATGAAGATGACGAAAAAGACTAACAAAATGAAGAAAAAATTCTCAAAATAGGAATAGGACAGATCAAGAATCCAAGAAGATTAAAAAAAGCGGAAAAGAAAAAGATAGAAAAAGACGACTAAAACTACGACGAAAAAAAGAAAGAAGATGAAGAAAAACGATGAAACTTCAAGAAGTAGGATCAAGCTGCCGACATCATCATCATCATCATCATCATCATCATCATCATCATCATCACCACCATCATCATCATCATCATCATCATCACATCATCATCATCATCACCATCACCTNCATCATCATCATCATCATCATCATCATCATCATCATCATCATCACCATCATCATCATCATCATCACCATCATCATCATCANACATCATCATCATCATCACATNACCTCACTCATCATCATCATCATCATCATCATCATCATCATCATCATCACCATCATCATCATCATCATCACCATCATCATCATCATCACCATCATCATCATCATCATCATCATCATCATCATCGTCGACCTTTAGGTACCTGAGAACGATCCGAGAAACTGGCTAAAGCGCTCATCAACCAACAATCACCCAGATCTCCTTGTAAGACCTTACTGCTCAGGTGATTTTTTTTTTTTTGGGGGGGGGGGGGGGCAAAAAGTTGACAAACATAGCTCCCTTGAAAAAATGCCTGATTTTTCAATAATAGACAGATCTTCAAATGGGACATTGTTCATGAGCTAGTATTGCTGCGTTAGTTTTCGTGGGGATGTATGCCAGGGTATAATTCGTGTGGATTTCAAGTGATATATGCTACCTCTTGGGTGATCCCTTTTTTCATGTCCCTACGAATCCACTTGGGAGATACTTTTTGGTGCTGGCTGCCACATGTTTTCAGGCTGGGGTGAAAGAATGCGACCCCTTTTGAGGCGTTTTTGTCCGTAGGTGACACCAGTGACATCAGTTATTTGTGTCAGAAATGTAGCACTCAAATTTTCCCACCATTTTCCACCATTTCTGAAAAACCCACCATTTTCCCACCGTAGCAGTACTTGTTCAACAAAGATTGAAGTAGTTTATCCCACCATTTTCCACGGTTCGGTGCTACATCCAAAAAGGTGCTTAGGAAAACATCGGATTTCTGGACCTGGATTTTTTTTTCGCAGCGAAAAACCGGCGATTCGGTAGGTTTTTTTTGCAGGATATCACGAGGATGTCACACAACAGAACTTAGTATGTAATAGAACATGTGCATAGATATACATGTGTATATATGACCCATATATGAGTATATATGGTACAAATTCAATTTGCGTATTCAGTGTCCATCTGAGGACACTTACCAATTCGATTTTCTATCTACTGCAGCATACCGATGCAACTTACGTGTGACACAGCAACCTTGTTAGAGTGTAACCTACTTTTTTTGTAGGGGTAGACTGTGGTGAGATACAACGTTTTTTGGACATATGGGATAGATTCGGGTAATTTCCTACAAGTGGGGTCCCAGTGGGGTACATTGTTTTATCAAGCCACTTCCCATTCATTAAAATATACTAAAATCTTTAAAGCTCAAAAAAGACATGCCAGTAACAAACTTATGCTTCAGAGAAGCAAAAACCATCAAATTGACTAGTTTGTAGCGATTGCTTGCCTCTTCAACCTGGAACTTATACTCTTATATCGGGGATATCACCGAGAAAAAAACTCCACCACTTGCGGCCAAGGTTACATCATGACATTGGATCCGGTCGAATAACAACACCTGGTCGCTGGGTTTTTTTCCTATCTCCCCCAACCGTCATTTTGCACCCTTCCGGCATTTTGCACATTACAACGTACGGTTGGCCCATGAAGACAATCTGAAAATGGACCATGGCAATCGCCGGTCGGAACCTTCAACAGGTGATTGAAAAAAAAACACCCACACGGTGGGTCCAAAAATCAGTTATAATCATATAAGTACAGTCATACAAGTTGGTGGTTTCAACCCATTTGAAAAATATTAGTCAAAATGGGAATCTTCCCCAAATAGGGGTGAACATAAAATATTTGAAACCACCACCTAGAACTAATTTCACCCTAGTGAAACCTGTTCATTTTGCCGCCCATTTTGTGGGGGGCTATATATATATATATAAATACCCCATGTCATGCCATACATTTTCACCGAGCTCAAAACCCCCACGGGGTGAACTTCTGGTAAGGGAGTTTCCTGGTTCCCTTAATAGGTGGTAGGTAAGTGGTTTTTTTGGCTGCCAATTGGGTGATTATATATCACCTATACCACCTAATAAAAAGGAAACCAGAAACAGCTATATTGAACTAGCCTGACTGGTAAACTAAAAGCCCTTTCCAAAACTCTTGGAACCCTCCTAGGAGAGCGCAACCTCCTTCGGATCTCCTAAATGTCGACCACGAAGCCACACTTCGGGTTGTCCCATCTTCCTTCCGCGGTTGGTCCGTTTCGAATACCAAGAAAATTGATAGAGGCCTCCAACCAACCACACAACCACCAGAATATGATGACTGGTTTAGATTGAGGTAGATTCGATTGGAGGGTTGCTTGCATTACTTGATTGATATTCTAAATAAAAGCTCCCAACAAGCTCTCTAAATGTGTGTTCTTTGTATATGTTGATGGCAAATTTGGTGTAAGCTACAGCCGCCTATTACTTGTACCCTTACCAACTTATCAAAACCTACCAAACTAAGTACCTCCAAGAAAACCAACACATATCAACTGAAATTCAATGGGTTTTTGCTCTGAAAATGCCTTTTGAAATGGTCCCTTTTTTGGGGTTCCACCTTAATTTCCGAGGGTTTTCCACGGGTAACTGCTTCACTCACCCACCCCAAACCCCGGATTTCCCGGTCCAATGCGTCTGGGAACTGCCCACACTCGAGCTGTCGGGTGGAAAGTCCAAATCCGTGAAAGCCTGGCATTTTTGGAGAGTCGCAATGCCAGGCATCCGGTATTGAAAACAGGGGGTCAGGTTGTTCCACCCCCGAAGTCCCTAACATGACTGGCTGGAAAATCCACCCATTTTTCACATAGGAAATAGATCTTCATTCAAATGGTGGATTTTCCCAGCCAGTCATGTTAGTTTTCGGGAGGGTATATCTGGCCAAAATTATAATACAAGTATTTCACCAACCTCGATTTCCCTGAAAGAAGGGGATGTGTCCCTTCCTTAGTTAGCTACCTTTTAGGGGCCCAGGGACAACCGTGTTTTCGGTCGCAAAAGAAAACTTGACCAGATTATAATATGACACGTTTTCCCAAACTTTCTGCACTATTCTTGGATGTTTCAGGAAGTTAGTACAGTGAATGCTTAGGATCAATGGGTTATTTCATCTACTTATGAATGGTGTATATATGTTGGGGTTATAACACAACCCCTAACCCTTTGGGAGGTTTCGAACCCAACAATTTTTGGAGGTTTGGACTTCAGTTGGGTGGGATTTTTAGATTCAAAAATGCGAATTCATTAGGCCTGGAAAAGACACCAACCCAAACAAGCAGCACGAAAACTGTTGATGGCAACCAAAAATCCGGCGACTATCTAACCAGTTGGGATTGGTAGTTTTTTTCTCATGATTTTTCAAGGTGTTTTTTTTACATCTCAAGCGGTTCAGGAGTTCTGAACCATCAACAGTACAAAAAGGAAACAATTCATCCAAATCACCATACCTTTCCATCAAGTTAATCCCCCAAAAAAAGTGGGTAATTGAAGAACCCCTGTATGAGTTAAAGGATCCATAAGTCTGTCCGATTTTCAGGGCTCCCTTTTCCAACTATTGTAGATTTTTTGTTGGTAATCCCGGCCCGAAAATCATTCAAAAAATCATTCAAAAAATCGAGTTGTACCCACTTGTAAGGGTTTAGGTTTGAAATTTCTAAATTCCCACCTCTTTCGGTCGGTGTTTTTCTCTTTAGAGGCGCTTGTTGGGTTGGGAACTCGCCTCGCCTGCCATTTGGGGTCCCAATGCATCTGGGGCAAAAATTGGCAACTCCCAAGAGTTCTGAGCTTCGACAGGTGTTTGGAAGATCGCAACAGTTTCTGTACACCCCCTATGAAAACCTAAACATGACTGGCGGGGAACAAATTACCATGAAATGAGTCGATTCGATGATCATTGTGCAAATAAAATATTTGTGTGAATTTCCAGCCAGTCATGTTCGTTTTCAGGGGTTGTATAAGTTATAAATCGGTGATGTGGTTGTTAAGGCCGAACTCGCCAGAGAGTTTCTTGAAAGGTTGCGAAATCTTCAGGTTTCACAGCTGGGACCATCCTGAAGGATTGATAGAATTCGTAGAGTACAATGCCATTTTCTTGAGATTCTCTTAGGTTTCACTTATTAAGGGGGGGATATGCACCAACAATTTTTAAAATACCAAACATTAAAAAAACCAAACAATTATTGCATTGTCCATTTCGAGAGATCCTCTGCTGGATGCTTATAACTTATAACAAACAACAGCAATGCGGAGCCCATGTAGCTTGGTATATTTCCGGGGCGAAAAGAGGGCTTTCAAGCACCTTAAGCACCAGCCAACCTCAGCGATTTCCTAGGCCCAACACTTCAGATTATAGCTGATCATAATCCTCCAATCATGAGGTATATACACTCCCTGAAACTAACAGCTCGCACCTGAAAAATAGGCCATCCCCAAAGGACACTAGTACTCCAACCATCCATTTTCAGGGGCGAGCTGTTAGTTTCAGGGAGTGGCAATTATTTGAAAAACACACCATTTGTAGAATATCCCATCTTCTATGTCATATCCAACTCCCCCTGTGAAACAAGAAAAACACAACCGTCGCCTTCGGATCATCTTCCATCCCTTTGAAGACACCACGAGCAGTCCATCCTTGTGGCGGCAGGAAGGAAGTGATGAGATCCCTTCGTTTGCCAGTGTTTGCAATTAGGGTTCCTTTAAAGTCCTACGTTAAAGGAGTATCAAAGGGGTGAAAATCACACACTTAATTCACTACGAACCATTGATCTGGTCACTTCCAACAGGACATGTCAATGACATGTTTTTTTCAGGAACAAGACAAGATATACATATATCATCATATATATATATATATACATATACATATAACATACACATGTAAACAGGTGTCTATACATCTATAATACCCGTCTTTTCTCCTTATGGTCAATAGCCTATCTATTGCTCCGAATATAAATACATTGAAACCACCACCAGTGTTTAGTGCAAATCCGAAGAAGTGCTTCAGCATAGCTAGGGGTTCCCCTAAAAGTGACCCAGGTAGCTCAAGGGCCATAGCAAGGCTTTCATAGCTTTCGATGTTTTCCGGGGGCAAGCCGGTTGAGATAAGCCTTCCAATTGCAACGATCTGTGTTGCCGTTTAAAGGAAAAAAGCTGACACAAAAATGCCAGTCATGCAAAATGTCTAATTTCACCAAGTTGGTATATAGTAGATTATACTACCAATTTATCTGGGGATTATAGTGGGCCATTATAAGTCTATTAAACAACCTGGATTCTTTATGTTTAACCACGTTTGATACTGGGCCATTTGTTGCCAAGACTCGACTTTCCCACATGATACTTTACTTCGGGTGACCTTCCAAGACCCCCGAAAAGTGTTTCATCAATCTAATACAGTCATTGGGTTACGTTGGGTGTTATACCATATAGGTGTTTCCGAAAATAGGGGTACTCCCAAATCATCCATCTTAAAAGGGATTGTCCATTATAAACCATCCATTTTGGGGTTTCCCTATTTTTGGAAACACCCATATGTGAATCTGTACTAAGGTGCGTAACAAAAGCACCAGTCAAGTATATCCAGTAATTAAAATATATACAGTAACCATGTTTGAAGGAAATGTCATTTTCTTCAAAAACAAATATTTGAGGTCCTTTTCGAATGTTCAACCATTTCCAGCATCTATTCTCCATAACCACCACCACCACCACCACCACCACCACCACCACCACCACCACCACCACCACCACCACCACCACCACCACCAGCAGCAGCAGCAGCAGCAGCAGCAGCAGCAGCACCGCCGCCAGCAGCAGCAACAGCAACAGCAACAGCAACAGCAACAGCAACAACAACAACAACAACAACAAACACAAACACAAACACAAACACAAACACAAACACAAACACAAACACAAACACAAACACAAACACACAAACACAAACATAAACACAACCATACGTCGCTCTTTTCCCCCTCTCATTTCTATGTCATCACCACGGCACTGTAGTTCCATTTCCACGCGCCACTTTGCGCTGCTCGAACCTCTTCTGTTTTTGCTGGGACGCTTTTGCACTTCGAACATGCTTTGCACTTCATGGGCACAACGAATCGGAAATCGATCATTAAATTTATGATGTAGAGGATTGGTGAATGAGTGCGAAAATGATTCATAGAAGGTGAGTCCAAGGAATAAGTGATTGCAAATGGTTTCAATGCTCTGCAAAGTTGCACCTCTCTATCAAAACAGGCTGCACCGCAACACCAAGTCCCCCATTCGGTTTTACATAGGTCGCTTGAATAAAATGCTGAATATACAAAAACAATCAAAAACATCACTTTACGAAATCAAGGATGGGAAATTCTTTTAGAACAGCGGATATTCTATACTTCTCTTTGAAAAGGCCTCTGTTCAAGCTACAAAAAACCTCATCTCCAAGTCTTGGACCTGCAGGTCATGGGGGAATTTTTCTTATCACCTCATTGATCCCATCGGCCTGGAAATTCAAGCAAAGTTCCATTTCTTGTAAGGCAATTGTGGCTGATCTTAGCTAGTTGGTGGTTGAACCAACCCTTTGAAAAATATGAGTCAAAATGGGAATCTTCCCCAAATAGGGGTGAAAACACAAAAAACAACCCCCCCAGTTACGGATAGAGTTGACTTTGAGTTGAATCAACAACTTACTTTCCATTGGGTGTTTTTTTTGAAAAGTTTACTAAGCATGCGGCAAAAACACTAATCAAGCAAAGTGGTGTCCATCTTTCGTATATCTTTGCTGCTTTGAAGTTGCACACACGTCTTAAGTTGGTAGCCAAGCTACGAAAATTACATCTAGCTATACTCCAAGTAGTCAGCAGGATTGCCCGGTATGCCAAGATATTATCTTGAAAAAGATCACTTCGTGGACAAAACAAAAAGGAAAGGGGATGAAAATCCTTAATGTAGGTTTCCAAACCATCCTTAGATCAAAAGAAGATTGCGATGCAGTCGTCAAGTACAGCATTGGTACCTGAGGTCTGAACATTGGAACAAACAAGCTGCGTGAAATATCACCGTTTTGAATCATATCCTTTTGGGGGGGAAGAACAGCAAAAGCCCCTGAAAACAGGCCGGGCCCCAAAAGGAAATTCATCTTCCAACCACCAACTGTTAATTTCAGGGAAGGTAACAAGATCCTCTGAAGCATCAACAGCCCGGTGCCCCCCTTGACACATGCTTTGGCAAGTTGCTGATTCTTGTTGCCAAAAAAAATCATGGTGTGTGGGGGGGGATGAAATCACCCACTTACTACACTCCCTGGCCCACAACTAATATAGCCCGCAAAATTCATGGTTTCCAATAGGAATATCCTTTTCAAGGGGGCACCCATTTTCAGGTTCCAGTCGTTAATTTCAGGGGAGTAAAGCAACCATTTACAGCACTAAGTAGACACACCAGTTTTGTCTGGCACTTTGGATCAAAATTACCTCCCAAGTGTAGGGATGAGGATGGTCCACCCCACGGCCCATCGTGTTTGTAGAAAACTCATGACCATAGTGCTAGTGCTAGTGATTGTAACTTCCCTACTTCCGTGCAGATTATTTAATCAGTCATGATGTTATTCCTGTTTTTGATACTCTTTTGTACTGCTGATGGAAGAAATCCTGCCGTATAAAACCCTGTAAATAACAGGAATTTACCTCAACTGGTGCAGGATTTTTTCCATCAACATTATCACCCTTGATCACTGCGATCATCTACCATCCAAGAGACCATTATCTTGCAGTTTTCCTCTCCAGGATCCAGGATTACAGTCGCAGGGTTCCCCTGACACGAAGAAACCCAACAAAGGCCCAGAAAACATTGTAGATTGGAGATTTTTGGTGGCAAAACTGGGTTGATTTTGGTTGTGCCAGGCGCCGGTTTAGTGGCCCTGTTGATTTTAGCGATTCAGAATTCACCATTGCCAATGACATTGGAAAAACCATCAGTCTTTGGGTTCCTTGGCCTTTCATTCGGAAAATTTGGGGATCCACTGAACCAATTCTCAGTTCATGAAAGAAAACGGATATTCGTTGGTTCAGAAATCCGGCTAACCAGCTGGGATGTATAAAACCTTGTACTGGGATCAAGTACCTATCACCTGGTTAGCCGGATTTCTGAAGCATCAACCTTACTATCTGGCCAATTAACCTGAAATTTTTCATGTTCACTGTGGGCGTTTCTTGCCTCTGTGAACCGTGAACTGATTATCTTAACTTGTGAAGAAACCTTCTTCCATCGTTGTTGCATGTTTCATCACCACAAATCTACACCTTGTCAAAATAATTTGTGGATTTTCACCCCTTTTAGCTGGTTGTCTTTATACTCCCGACAAAACAGCTACAAAATGTTCCATAAAATCTCCAAACAACCTGAAGTTACCATCACTCCCGTGAGTTCCAACATCTAAATTTTCATGATTTTGGATGTTTCACCACTCGGTTCGTGTTGCTGAACTCACAGGACACACCCCAAAAAAATACTAACATGCCCCCCCTGCCAAAACGAAATTTCATCTCCCAACCATTGGGTTTGCAGAGCGAACGGTGAGTTTTCAAAGGAGTATAACTTTCATGATCCCCAAAAAATGTCTCAAAAGAATTCACCATACAACTCACCATTTTTTCGGTGGAAGGCCTCTGGAAAGGTGACATTGTGGCAGTTGGTGAAGGTCAAGGTGAAACCTGAAGTTGTCCCAAGAAAGATGATAAAACTGTCATGACATTGGTGAAATTTAATGACACATGCAAATGTCTGACGAAATTTGATGACGGTGATGATCATGATCATCATCATCACCATCATCATCATCATCATCGTCATCATCGTCACCATCATCATCTTCTTCTTCATCATCATCTTCATCATCTTCGGCATCATCCATGTCAGCACCATCATCGTCATGACCATAGGAATGAAGTGTCATTGGGATTAATCATGATTACTTTGTTTTTTCTGTTGCATGCTGTTAACAGTATTACTGACTATTCGCACTGTGCTTTTTTTTTCTCTAGTGGTATTGTGGGTACTACTATTCAATATTGATCGAAGGAAGTTTAAATAGAAACTTCCGACAGTATGGACAGTTGAAAAGCAGAGTAGCGTAGTCAAGTCAGCAGAAAAAAGATGCAATAGCGCGAAAGTCAGAAGAAAGAAGATACATCCGCGCCAAATGTTAGAGAAGTCGCGAAATGCTGTGTTTTTTCAATGATTCGTGTGTCGGGTCAGTCCAAAAGTAGGCCTGTTAAAGCGGCGGGTGCGGAGGTAGCTGCTGAGAGGAGAAATCAAAAATTGCACGCCGCTGTGGCGAAAAGCACATTTTGAAGTGAAAATGCAAAAAAACTGACGGTCTCGGAGCACTTTTTGAAGTTCAGATGTCGAAAAATGG
>DF239163.1:160010-199174 GCA_000507305.1 Breviolum minutum Mf 1.05b.01
GAATGCCTCCCTGCAGATGCGTTTTAAGGAAAGATGTCTTTGGTTTGTGAACCAGTGGAACCATTTCTATTTTAATCAACGATGCTGCTGTTTCTTTCTTGTATTTGCAATGTTTTAGACGCTCCAGATATGAAGTTAGAATGCCTGCATGCAAATGCGTTTTAAGCAACGATTTTCTTTTGACTGTGAACCAGTGGCTGGTCCAATTTTAGTCAACGATTCTGTTTTGTTCTTGTTTTTTTGCAGTGGTTTGCGCGCTCCATATTGGAATTTAGAATGCCTGCCATGCAGATGCGTTCTAAGCAATGATTTTCTTTTGTTTGTAAACCAGTGGCATCAATCGATTTTTCACCTCAAATACTGATTTCATGAGGATTGCATTGTTTTACGCACTCCAGATTGGAATTAGAATGCCTGCCATGCAGATGCGTTCTAAGCAATGATTTCTTTTGTTTGTAAACCAGTGGCATCAATCGATTTTTCACCTCAAATACTGATTTCGTGAGGATTTGCATTGTTTTACGCACTCCAGATTGGAATTTAGAATGCCTCCCTGTGATGCGTTTTAAGCAAAGATGTCTTGTGTTTTGAAACCAGTGGCGCTGTTCCAATTTTAGTGAACGATACTTGTTTCTTGGATTTGCATTGGTTTCTTGTATTCGAAAAGATTTTTAACTAGAGGTTTAATAGGAAAAGACAGCAACCAAGAACTGAATCTTACAAAAAGCGGGAACTGCAATTTTTGAACATATAGGTTTTCAATGGACATTCCAATACGAAAAAAGCAACCAAAAACCATACACAAAATGCCCCTTGGCTCAGCAGACCAGGAAATCCTATGTTTCTCTCCTTTTTCTTGCATTATTTTCGCTATTGGTGATTCATCATGCTTCTGCAATTGGATTCAAACCGTTTTGCATGGCACATCGATGATCTTTCACGGTGACCGGAACTGATGATATTTACAGGGATGAACTGAAAGTTAGAATGCCACTATGAAAGTTAGAATGCCTCACCTCATAAAAAATTGCAATTTTAAGAGATTTTGAGTACCCTTTGTCCTGACATTCTAACTGTAGAACCGCTGTGCATATTCTCATGGTTTTGTAACATAAATCTATCTATAAATTTGAAGGCATTCTATCTGTACGAAACCCTGTAAATACCGCACAAAATGATACAAAATGCATGTTCATCAATGTTGGGGGCCACCACGGTGACGTTTTGCTCTCCATTGTTGCGCCCAAAATGGCATTCTAACTTTCAGTCCGCTGGTATATATGGCAAATGCTTACTATGCATAGACCCTTTTCTGCCGAACATCTTCTATTCTCTGGGTTTGTTTCATTTCTTTGTTGTTTTACCTTAGTGCCTTAGTGGTTTTCAAGTGAACTACACTGCCAAAAACAAAAGGCTGGCTCACCCAACGTCATGTTCCTTAGCAAATATTGGGATGTGTTTAGGTCGTTGAGCTGTTTATTTTCGGGGGATGCGGATGAGCAATGAAAAAAAACGGTTGTTTGGTTGTTTTGGGTTATACATCTGATGAACCACTGCCCAATCACATAGGGACTAAGCGGAATCAAAATCTTCCCCAAGGAAAATAAGCTGAAAATAAAAAAATCTTTGAAGCTCCACCTAGACAATCCATATAAACCTTGGATCTACGCCCCCACCCAGGATGCTGGTTCGTGGCAAAATGAATCAAGGTTTCTCGTGACTAAAAATGTCATGTCATCTTGGTGGTGACTGGAATACTGGGGCCCGGGAGTGGATCCAATAGAAAGAAACCTCAATGAAACCTTGAAATTCTTGGGATCTTTTCCAGCTCAAATTGGGAAACCAATGCAGGTTGACCGTTTTGGGTGCCTCATAATTTGAACCAGATTCGTAAAGTTAAGTCAATTTGAATCACCAACCCAAATTGCTCCCATCCTTTCACAAAAATTTGTCTGAAACATACTACACATAATATGCCTAGAACCCCAAGGAGACCTCTATTTTTGTAGGTCAACCCCCCCAAAAAAAACAAGGCTGAACTTCCAATCAAAACAAGGGTTAGTTGGGTTCTAGGTGTACATCCAAACTTCCCGACCCATGAATTTCCAATAAAAAATCTTTTACCATTTCACCCCGGGAATTTCTTGTTGGTGTTTGTTCTTCCGACCCTTTCAGGTTCCTGGCCTTCAATCCACCGGGTACTTCCAGATACTTCACAGTAGACCCAGCAGCACAGCCCATGATGGCGAAGTGGCGGCGAAGTCGTTTTGTGGGGGTTTTGAACGCACCAAGACGACGGGGTATGATATGATACGTCCCCAGGTTAAAAAGGTGACGATCATATATAACCCTTCCAAAAAAAAAGATCATGGAAGTGACAAACGGGTTTTTATGTGCCGAGACTGTAGTTTTTTTTTTACAACAGGGAAACATGTGTTGTGTCATGTTCCATGATGATGGGAGCAAGGGTATGGCATATCTAGGTGATCTAGGTGAACATTTCAAGCGTTTCAAACACCTTTCCTAGGAGGGAATGAACCCCGAAAAAAATCTGGTTCCTGGTTCCAATCTTTAATTCTCAGGTTTCAGAAGTGAGTGACTTTTCGAAAAAATCTGAAGGTGAGGCGACTCGATATCTTAGTATTTTACCAAATAAACTCCTGGAACTCGGGCAAATCTTGGGATGCATCCCGCGTTTTTTAGCAATTTTCCGGGGTGCATTGGTGCATGCTCAATTGCAAGATCTTAGACAAAACCATCATGGTTGGTACAGTATCCCTGAGTCATTTGTCTATCTGAAAACATGATTCCTAGCCCGTATCCAGTATCCATTCACTATCCATCATGTATCATTTTGGTATTTACTTACCATCTGTAGATCTGCAGCTAAGGATTTTCAGTCCAAATGCACCTTGTTTTTGTTGTCCATGTTTATACATACTTATACAATCTATACATGTTTAACCGTTCCCAAATCCATCAGTTTTTGCCATTAAAACAAACCCTTTGATCCATCGCAGCTTGCGGGACACGGTGGGGTTTTTGGAGGTTTGGGACAGCGCCAAAGAAGCCTTGTCAAAGCTGGGAAAAAAAAATCATAGTTGGCCAGTTTTCAATATCTACTCCCCCGAAAAACTCCCATTTTTTTCCACGGGTGTATCGTTTGATTTCACCTTTAATTTCGAAAGGGCGTATCATTTTAAAGGGGCTCGTTTTAAATTACAACTTACACCCCTGAAAACTAAGATGAGACCCCAAAAAGATGGAGGTTTGGTTCAGATGATTCTCCTTTTCATTTCGGGGAGTAGAATTTTTCAGCAATCACCCTTCCTCTATAAAGTGGATCCCTACATCATAGGGCGGATGATAAGGCTCGCTTAGTTTCGGAAAGTCCCAAAAGGCCACGAACTTAGATTTGCGATGCTTCTCGCAAATGAAACGGTTGAATAAAAAAGATCCAAACACATAATATTCCTCGAACCCAAATGACCCTTGTTTTGATTGGAAGTTCGGCCTTGTTTTGGGGGGGTTGACCTTCAAAAATAGAGGTCTCCTTGGGGTTCTAATAGGTTCCTACTAAATTTAAACGGTACTTCGACTCACATGGTGATTCGTGTTAAACGCTTTGGAATCCAAGGGATCAAAAAATCCGCCACCAACTTTGAAGGCCAAGTTGAAAAGGGAACCACGACTTTTTCAACTCACCATGACACCTAAATGTGTGTCTATAAGAAAAGTCGCAAATACCACCCCAAATTTTTAAGATGTATGCCCAAAATGATGGTTTTTCAAAGATATATCCTTTCAAATATGGATGTTTTGGGTATCTATATCAGGGGGTGTAACATCCTTTTCACCTGTGGGGGTTGCCAGGATTCCACGTACCCCTCCTTTAAGGCCTCATGAAATCCATGGTGTTTTTGGTCGGTAGGTGGGAGGAGGGGCATCGGCTCGGTATGTCAATTGGGGGGGTACCCTTTTGAAACAGCCATTTTCCATGAGTTGCAAACCCAAACCATAAGAGGGAAAACCTGAACTATGTACAAAAATTAATTTGTTACAAAGACTTTTCTCTGAAAACGAGCATAGCAATAGAAAACCGTCGCTTCCCATTTTCAGTACATCTTCAAAAAAGGCCCATGTTCCCAACAGCTATGGTTGCTTACCGGAAAGTAGTAGAATCTCATACAATCCCGTAGTTGACATACCCCCTCTGAAGTTTAACAGTTCGCCCGGGAAAAGTTACCGAACCCCAATAGGGAAGGGTCGTCTTCCAATCACCATTTTTCGGGGGTTATGTCAAACTTCACGGGTGCAATTGAAGAATGCAATTGAATTCCCAAATAGTCCGTAAAAATTTTAGATGTATGCCCAAAATGATGGTTTTTCAAAGGTATCTTCTTCCAAATTAGCACAATTGAAGAATTCAAAATATAAATCCCAAACTTGCTTGGAACTCATGGGAAATCTCACCCCACCCAGACCTCGTTATAGGACACCGCAGGAACCTGGAACCATTGACCGAGAGGAGGCAATGGCAGTTCAGAAGTTAGATTCCGATGCTCAAAAACACATGCGTTTTCTTGTGTTTTTGTTCGACTTGAAATGTAAACGCAGTAGTTTTTCAAAGTAGATTCGCCCGCAGTGCCCCCTACCTATTGATTTACAAGAAAAAATCCTTTTTGGGCATTTTGTTCTGCCATGGATGGTGACCTTAAGGTAAGTCGTGTTTTTGGTGGAGATCTCCTTTCGTAGGAATTCGGCAAACGATTACAAGTAGAAAACCACCACGCATTCTTCAGTATTCATTGATATATTCTAGAAACATCTATACTATAATATAACATACATAAATTTGCTTAAAAGTAAGATGGTTGGCAAAAGTTTTCAAGAAAGATTCCTACCAACGGGTGATGATTCCCCATGGGAAGGATTAAAAAAGCACCACACAAATTGAATTCTAGTATATCTTTGCAGGACCCGCCTTTTTCCAGCAGCCGTTCCAATTCATTTCTTACACTGTATCCCCGAAACCAAGCACTGTTTCTCGAGTTTTGTTGGCGTCATTTCCCTCAAAGCCACAAAGTGGTGAAGAGTGGTTGGGCTCACAGGATGTTCGTGGAACTTCCTGACTAGGTAGATAGTGAGTCACAAACCTTTACAGAAAAAAAGGCTCTATCCTATCTCATTATTACTGGTTACAATAAACATATACATATATACATATCTACATATCTACATATATATACATATATATACATATATACATATATACATATATACATATATACATATATACATATATATACATATATATANATATACATATACACATATATACATATATACATATATACACATATATACTTATATACACATATATACACATATATATACTACCCTCCAATGCTTAGATTTTGAATATTACAAAAGGATTCAAAGATATTTCTCACATCGTCATCTTGTGATGATCTAGTTGGTGGTTTCAACCCCATTGAAAAATATTAGTCAAAATGGGAATCTTCCCCAAGTAGGGGTGAAAACAAAAAATATTTGAAACCACCAACTAGTGATTTACTTGCTATGGTTGATAATCTGCATGAAAAAAACCACCCACAAAAATACAAAAAAGAAATCCAAGTCTACGGTAACAGCAAGTGGCCAAAAGACTCGTGACCATGTGTAAGTAAGGGGTCAAACCTTACAAATCCCCTAAGTCAGTAGGGGATGCTAGGGATGCAACTCACGTAACCCCCCGTTCTGGAGTTACAACAAATAGGAAAAAGTGAAGCATGCTTCGATTATTATATATGTTATATATCCTTACCCTCCCTGAAACTAACAGCAAACACCCCAGAAAATTGGTGGTTGGGAGACGATCCTTTCCTTTTCAGAAGGGCCCATGTTCAGGTGCTATGTTCGTTTTAGGCAAGGTAATAACATATATATATATATAATCCTAGGGCCCAAATAACCTCTATTTTTGAAGGTCAACCCTCCAAAACAAGGCCCTTTTCAAGCAAAACAAGGGTCATTTGGGTTCTAGGATTATATATTATAATCCAATCGTTCTATGTAGAATCCCCCCAAATCCACTCTCAATCATTGCCTGTGCAGCAGCTCGGCACGCCACCAAGGACGCCCTGGGACTTGGATGTTTTTTTTTCGGTGGGTTGGAGGCTGTGCATGTCATCGTTGGTTGGAAACCTCAAAAGTGATGGAATTGCTAGAAAAAATTGGAAATCCCCAGGTTTATTATGTGTAAAAAGTGTGGACCCCCTTACATTACTAATACTAATGCTTACTCCTAAAAGTGTTGTTTTTTGTTGCAGGTCCTTGGTAAGCTGCAAGGTCCAACGAGCCATCCTGGGGTCTCCTTAAATTTAGGTGGATTTCAGGTGCGAATCTAAAACTATAAAACCTTCGATGTGTTTTACCTCAGAAACTACCCTTTTTTGGTTGTGCTTATAGGTGAGATTAGTTTTTTTGACTCACCATAAAATGCCTTTCTAGGTGGTGGGTGGACCAACCCAGTTGAAACATATTAGTCAAAATGGATACTTTCCCCAAGTAGGGGTAAAAATAAAAGATTTTTTTCAAACCACCAGCTAGTTTTTGATTTGTTAGTTTGTTTTCGTTTATATATTGTTCACAGCTTGTTTTTGGGAGATGTTTGGAAAACCCAATGTTCAGAGAGGAAGTATGGGCAAATAAGATATTTTCGGACCCACATTTTGGTGCTCTTGAGAAGGTTTGTGGTTTGGGGAGTTCCGGCTTGTTGGATGCTTGTTGGTACATATCCATTCCTTAGAGACATGAGAACAAATCTCAAAGAAACATTGGTGTGAGGTGCTATGGTTTCATCATCCAGTTCTAAGCGTGATGTTATATCTCACTTCAACTTCTTCAACAAATTTGGGGTGTGAAAAAATTGGAGGTCGTTCATCATTAGTGGACTAGCATGTTTGTGAAAAATTTCATGCCTTAAGAATCCGCACAATTGGAATGCGATAGGATAGGGTGTTTTTCGTCGTGGAACCGAGGCTCAGGATTTACCTGTTATTCAAACAGCTGGCTACGAACCCAAAAATGATGGTGTTAGTGTTTGATTCAGATAATTTTCCTGTTCAATTGGTTGATTTGTCAGGTTGCAGCTCTTAGTTTTGGGGGTGTATCCAATCACTTCCTAACCTTGGGACATCCTCCAAGACTCTAAGCCCTGCTTTTTTGTGGCACCTCTGCTGAATAGCTCTCCTGCTGAGGGTAGACAGCATGGCCTGTGCACCTGGGCGCTGTAGATAAAAAAACATGTCCAACTCAGAGATGTCCAGCTGAAAATGGGGGAATATGGGTGTTTCCTAAAGTGGTGGTACCCCCAAATCATCCATTTTAATAGGGTTTTCCAATATAAACCATCCATTTTGGGGTACCACCATTTTAGGAAACCCCCATATCAGTTAGGTCAACTAATGGTAAATTGCTGGTTTGGGATTCTAGAGGTACCCGCTAAGTAACAATCCCTTCCATAGGGGGATGCCAGGAATCCAAGGGAGACGGGCGATAAACTGACCACAAACGACACCTCTATTTCGTTGGGCCGCGACATTTCCGGGTCCTTAATAGTTGGTGATTTCAGTCGATTGAACCAGAACTTGGACTGGCTTAAGATGCTTGGAAAAAGGTTTAAAAAAAAATCATCCCCCCCAATTAATTAGTGATGTATCATGTTGAAATTCGAGTAAAACATCACCTTCAAACAAATCCAATCCTAAAAATGTCAATCAATTTACCTCCATTTGGAACAAAAGAACTGCCAGTTGCGAGGTGTCAACTTCCCCAAAAAAAAGGTGCTGCTTGGAACCACCGGTCATGTCGCTACTCAAACTCGAAAACTTTAACGGCAAGAAAACCTGAAAAAAGCTCCCTTGGAAAAGGAAAAGACATCTACAAAAACTTAAACCACCAATTTTCAGGTTCCATTCCATGTTAGTGCTTTTTTTTTCAACCATGAAATTTCGTTGGGTTTTCCACACCAACTACCACCCCAAATCTCCGATTTCCCCCGTTTCCCGCCGTGGCCTTGTTACCACGGAGAAGCACGGCACCGTTGGGCGGCCGGGGGCGAGGCAGTCGCGCTTGAGAGCGGCTGGAAAACGAAGCATGAGTCGTGGGCATGCACTTTTTTCAGAAAACAGAAGCTATCAACTTGTATGTGTATATATACATATATATATATATATAGAGTCGTTAAAATCATCACATCATGTATATGTAATGGAAAATGATTGTAAATTGCAATTCTCTTAAAAAATAGGCTATCCCAAAAGGATTTTTTTTCTTCCAACCATCAATTGTTAGGGGCTATAATTAGTTTCAGGGAGGGTACAAGTACCTTTCCCCAAATTGAAAAAATATTTGCTTATCCGATACCTTGGGAGGGGAGCTCCCTTTTTCCGTGGAAAACACCGGGAGCTCCCAAGTGATGCCGGTTTGCCAATCCAATTTCCGTAGGGCAAATCACCATGAATCACAGGGGGTCATTATATGATACCAACCCCAAGCAATTCATCATATATTAATATTGATGTATATGCGGAAAATCCCTCAAAAATCTTAAAAGTGTTACCAAAAGATATGCATCCAGTTTGATCCTCTCCCCCACAATAAGTCCCATTTGATGTGATCTCTGCCCTTCAAGCCAAATCACCAGCAAACCCCTCAAAACCATCCTGTAAAGAAGGCCTTATCAACGGTTTACTAACCACCATGATCCCGTAGTAATCCGTTTCTCAGATTTTGATAAGGCCTTAATTATTTCTTGGGTGAAACGTGGCATTGGGGGGTGCAGTACCCTTAGATTCATCAGCATATCATGGACCCTTTTTTTTCGTTGCGGCTCAAAGACCTACCCAGACGTTTTGCGATTGCTCAGTGGACCACTGGTTTCAGTGGGGCCGCCCGAATATTCCTGGCAGAACAAAACACTAGACGAATCAACCAACAAATTTACCCCAAATGGGCAAAATGGGCTACTCTGAGATTATTTGGAGAGTTCTTTTAATCTTCCACTTTCCAAGTCACTTTGTCTGGAAAGAGGCCATTGCTTGGAAGGCCAGTTAGACGGCGAATGGTGACTTGACAACATGGTTTTCATGGGTTTGGAAGCACCTGCCCAGTGCGCAACCCCCAAACCAGTGGGTCAGCTGCTCGTGATTGAGTAAGGAAAAGCTCTTAATCCCCAGATCACCAAGAAGCACCTGCTCCTTGTTTCATCATCGGTACACTCCGTACACTCCCGAAATTTTGATATGGATATCTAAGATTACCTGATGTCTTTTTCCAAAAACCGTCATACTCTCGAAGTCAAAGACCATTCTTTAAAAAATCCCCTGGAATTGATTGATTATAAAAACCTTACTAAAACAAATTGATCCATTCCATTCGAAAACTAGTCTCTGGACTTCCAGGCTTGATCCAAAAATAGTTTTTAGTTGGATCATTCAAAGAATCTGAAAATCTCAGGTTCCATGTTAGTTTTCGGAGGTCTATTCATCTGAAATCTTCCCACCTTGTTTGAATCAAAATCCAACTAGGTGTTTCCAAAAATAGGGGGTTTTCCCCCAAAATGGATGGTGAAAATAATGGAAAACCCTATGAACAAATGGATGATTTGGGGGGAAAACCCACCTCTTTTTGGAAACATCCATATTCCCCCATTTTCAGCTGGTTGGTTAATAGGGATCCTTGTTATGGTTTATTATAATCCCTATATAATTGGGTAGTATGTCATCCCCTATATACCCCAACCAACCAGGGTTTTTTTCGCGGCTCAACTAAACATCAATCCACCCCGATTTCCCCTGAGACTCCCGGACGAGAGATCGATACGAGAGTCGATTTCCTCATCGACTTCACCTACCACAGCCTGCACGACCGTCAACGAAAAAAACCACGGAACGACCATTTTTCCACCAGGTGAGTCGAACGAAACAACCACACCTTCCTGGAAAATATAGGGTATATAGCAGTCTTTTGAAAGGCAACTGTGGCTGGTTTTGGGGATGTAAAGGTTGTTGGAAATTGACAGCAACTTGTTTTCCAGGTTGGTACACCAGGGTCCTATGTTTGTAAATGCCCTGTAATACTGTATACCTTTTAGTGACATTTGCAATGTATTTTGACCGAAAAGGTACCTTGTTGCAGGTTTGGTTAATAGAGATTCTAAAAATACGTAGTGGCAAAAAATAATGACCCTAATATGACTGGATGGTATAATCACAGTGTGTAATCTATCAAAGAACCAGGTTTTTGTTGTATAATGGGAATCAAAGGGTACCGGTTAAAAAACCAGCGTTGTCCCGAAAAATAATCACGTTTTTTCGGCCCTATTTTCTGGGAGGGATGGCAGTGCCCCGGGTGCCCTTAGCTTCCCATGAACAATAGCTATCCCTTCAAGGTCCTACCCTGATTGCTGGTTGGTCACGTTTCCAACCTTTGAAAGGATCACTTGGTCACCAGCAGAAATTGCCTGAAAATCATGTGAGAAAAATTCAAGGGCTACCAGTACCATGCTTGTTTTCCAGTGATTTGTGGGGATGAAATACTAGCCAGTTATATGGGGGTTATATAATAAACCATGAAATAAGGATCCCGTCATTAATCGCCCAGTGTTTCCAAGTTGCCATCCCTCCCCCCGTTTTGGGGGTGGCCTTGCGTCCTAATACCTCCAAAGGGGTCCTTAAACTCACACCTACAGACCCAAGGTAGATGTTTGGAAGACTATATACCCTCTTTTAAACTAACATAGCTGGCTGGAAAATCCCCATGTTCAATAGGAAAAAATACATCTTCATTTCGGGTCCATTTTCCATTGCTATGTTAGTTTACCGGAGAATAGGTGTGTTTCTTTGAAAAAAAAACATGTGCCAAGAATCAACAAGGTTTTTTGACACGCATTGCATGTCGCTCATATCAGATTGATGAAGTAAACCCCCTCATATTTTAGCCCTCTCTGTTTAAGGTCATGTTGACCAAACCCTCATCCCTATCCCCAAACCTCGCCAAGATTCAGGTTTGGATGCTCCATGAAATGGATTCACTACGACCGGGGGCATCACACGATGTGGCAACCCCAACAATGCACTATTCAACCGAGACATCCCTGAAAAGTACCATACATTTGCATCAAGTTTGATCCCCTCAAAATTAAAATGGGTCCCATTTAGTGATCCCCGTAGAATTTGCCTACAATGAATTCTAATCCCTACTGTTGATGGCTGAAGAGATTTCCATTCGAAAAATATGCCAGGTTCAGCGGCAGTCAAAATGCAAAATGCTAACAAATTCATCTTCCCCACGTTTCTGAAAGAAAATTAGCAAAAAAAATGATGAACATCCACCACCCCTATGCATATATATTCGACCCTCCGGTTGGGGTGCCAAATGGATGGGAGTTTTCGGGTGCCTTTTTTCGGCAACCACCGCCCGTTGGACGTTATATACATACAGTATGCATAATATATATATATACGCATCATAATACTTCAGATTCCAGATTTGACCGTTTCTGGGCACAGTTTTTTATATACCTCACCACTCCACAACCAACTCGCCGAGGCACTAAGTTGTCTCCGCGAATCACATAGAGACCCAAGACCACCTGAGGTGGAAGGTGAAACTACAAAATCAATGGTGAAAAAAGCCTGGAAAACTAAGATGAGAGCCTGGAAAATCCACCAATGAAGATGTATTTATTGTATTTCCTATTGAAAATACGTGGATTTTAGATTTTCCAGCCAGTCATGTTAGTTTTCAGGGGTGAAACAACCTGACAATTTTGGATCTTCTCGATGGATGTCCTGGAAATTTGGGGATGTTTGTTTGGTGGATGTCCTGAAATTTGTGGTTTTTTTTTGATGGATATCCTGGAAATTTTGGATTTTTTGATGGATATCTTCCAGTGTTGTTCACCCCCTTCAAAAGCAGTATCAAATGAAGGTTTAACAACGGGATCCGGAAGAACCTAAAAATGTAAAAAACATCCTGGTGACTAACATCCTGGGAAGGGGGACATAACTGAAAAACAGAGTGTATACATACCTTTATTTCAAATACAAGCATATGCCTGGTTTAGGTAACTGGAAATGATCAGCAACTTCTTTTTTGAGGAACATTCAAAAAAATCCATGCTTTTGGTAGGTAATTCCTTTTCTTTGAAAAAATTCGTTGGTAATTCATTGGTACCTCAACACTTTCCATGGGCACCCGATTAGCGGCCATTAGCTGTGAGGCTTCAAAGTGTTCCTATAGAATTTCAGGAATACATGCCGATGCGGGGCAAGACGTGTTATTCTTTTTCCGGTTGGAAAAAGATGAAGCAACAAATATTTCCACCAAATGATAATGTATATGTAACATAGCTATGATCTATGATACTTACATAATGTCTTATATGTTTATGATTTACTTCCTTTATTTTTAGAATCATTTGTCCAGAGAAACAAGTCCAAGTCCAAATGGAAAATGAAACGGTTCAAATTCAAAGCGTTTTTTCTATCAAAGCTTGGGATGCTTCAACCAGTGATGTGGTTGTCAAGATGCTGGTGGCTAATCATGTGCCCTCAATGCTAAACGAACAACTATTTTTTTGCATAGAAAATCTACCTTTTTCGATAAAAAAAAGGTACAGTAGTACATCTTCAAGAGATCCTTGTTCCATGTTATTGATGAAATTTGACTCGAAACACCGCCATAATGTTGGCGCAAACCCTGACACAAAAAAAAATCACAACCGCCTGCTCCACGCCCTTTTCGGTGTCAAAGACACGCTCCTGACATTGCAATTGTGAGAAGGATTCTATGATTCTTGAGGAATCCCAAGCTAAATTCTTCGCTTCAGTTTTTGGAATCCATAACATCTCAAGGTCATAGGTCATAACTTTACAAACCTGACTTCCAATGTTTCAACCCAAAAAAAAACTACCACGAGCACGCAAAGGCTGAAACAACAAGGGCTTCATGGTGGTGAACGATAAGTCTCACCAAACACGACCATCATGGGACTTGAAATCGCTAAGCCCCCCTTCAAAGGCCCGGGAAAAAAAACCCTCTGCATTCCTATTCCATTCCCTCTACCAAACAACCAACCGGGATTTTGGGGTGGCACTGCGAATTTTCTGAGGTTGACAACTGGACCTTCCAGCGAAAAAAATCAAGACCTCTGGTACCCCCTCCTGGCAGTCGCTCAGCACGACGTTGGAGGACTGGTCAAAACCGCGGAGCGTCCCCACAAAGAGCTCAGTTGGCAGATGCTGACATAGATGGAGGTACTACTGTTGATGGTTCAGAAATCCTGCGTTCACCAGTTGAGGTTGGTAGTTTATCTCATTATTTGTAGGGTATACAATACCTCCCAGCTGGTTGTTTAGGATTTCTGAACCATCAACAGTATCTTGGATCAGCACTTTGACTGTCGATGTGGAATGACATGCATTTAGAATATACTATATATACTGGGGGCTCATTGGATTCCCAGTGCTGATTCAATACCCAAAAAAGGTGACTGTAGATAGTAGAAAGTTTGAAGATTGGTACCTTTTGACTCAAATAAAACTCCAACCTTGAGATAAAGGCCCATCTAATTTCAGTGATAGTTGAGGATGGAAGGGGGTGCCTTATGACGGCGCTGTTTTTTGTTACTTTCCGGTAAACTGACACAGCAATGGAAAATGGACCCTTTGAAATGTACACCCCACAATCTAACATGGACCCCACAAATTGTCGTAATTGAAAGGAAAGTCCTTGCCAAAACATCATGTTCAGTGTCCGTGTTAAATTTCAAAGATGTAATTCTTAGTTCGAAAGTGAGGGGAATGTTCACCCAACTATGCTAGTTTCCTGAAGTGTAGCTGATTTTTGTTGTTGAAAAGATGGTGAGTATATGAAGTCCCTTCATTTTGGGCCATCTTTGTTCTGTCAACAACCTGGAAGAATACATTTTGCGGGCTTAGCTCCAGGTGGTCTCCAAACCCTTTTCGTTGCGTCAAGCTACGAAGCATCATGAGAATTTGACGCGCAGCTCACCAATGTCCCAATATCGCCAGGAAATGAGGTCTTGTTAAGGGATTCCCATGTAGCATTATCCCTTCATAAAACCTGATTTCATGATATTTCAAAATTCTAAGGGGCCTTTTCCCCACCCAAATGCCACCCCTTCCTCCAGGAAATTTTTGCCGGCCTGATTAAGGGATTGTTAAACCACCTGCTTGCCTCCCTGAAAAAAGGGCCTTAGGCCTCTTTTTGGGAGGGATATCATTGCCAAGAGGTGGGACGTTCCCATAAAGTCACCCTTACCTTGAGACATTCCCTGCAGTGCACCACCATGGAAATCTCAGCATCCCTACTCTGCCATCGTTGGTCACCACAGAGATTTGTGTCTCAACTAAGGGCTCCAGTCCAGTAGTCGAAGCCTCGGACGCCACGATACCGTTTTTTCAGCATCTTTTCGCAGACAGCATACTTTTGAGTCGAAATGCTTACAGTATAAAAAAAAGAAGGATGTAAATTTGTCGAGCTTAGATATAAGAACTCATGAGTCGTATTTGCTAGGCCAAATAATATATCATCTATATTCTCTGGTGCCGGAACATATTAAAGCTCGAATCGCTGGATGCACATTGTCTGCCAATATTCGTACTCATCAAATCGATCGTTCCGTTCCGTCAGAACGCATGTAAAAAAATGAAATTATTGAGTAGAGCTTTTCAGCAGCTCAACATGGTGGAGATTCCAGGTGTTATCCGGCCCCCAACGGTGAGTTTCGCCCAATTGAAGCAACATTTGTTTGTAAAGTTTGAATGGGTTCCCGGTCTGAAAGCAAACCCCCTTCCAAGGAAAGAGCTCGCTCACTGCTTTGAAATTTTGCGGTCAGAATGGTGCTGTGAGACATGTACTCAAAGCTAGAATCGTACTCATGGGGCTAGAATCGTACTCATGAGCTAGAATCGTACTCCTAGGCTAGAATCGTACTCACCAGACACATCGCACTGGGCCAAAAACTGATGGAAAGTTACAACATTCAACATTCGCATCGTTCTCTTCCCGACCGTTCTGTTCTCATTTTCAGACCACACGGGTTTTCAGCCAAGGGGAATCAGAAGCAGGGAGTGTTTAAAGGATACAGGAAACTGAGTTTCAGGTACGGTACTTGATGGAAAAAATGGATTTAAAAAAGGGCTTCACAGGGTCCAATACAAGAATTGTACTCAGGATTGTGTTCATGAATGCACATGAATCGCTAGAATCGTGCTCATGGCCTACTATCGTTCTGTTCCAGAGGGTGTACACTCCTTCCAATAGTTCTTGGTGAGCAAATGGCTTTGTGATGACTATATTTGATTAGCTAATTTCACCGACTGGGTGAATGCGTTGGGGGTTGCAGCGAGTGGGGGTTGTTTTTTGTTTGTTTGCTGTATGACTTCTGTGGAATATTCCATCAATGCTTAAAGCCTCGAACAATGTGAACAGAATGATCATTTTGTTCAGAATGTGGGATTATGGATTCGAAATGAAATCAATTACAAACACTGTACTGATAAAACATTACATAGCTGGTAATTGCAAAAAAATGAAACATCAAAGTATTCTTTAACTTACATATATATATATATATACATATGCATCGAAATCACTATTTAGAACAATCTCTTTCAACAAAGACATGTCCTTTGAAGAAAAAAGAAACAATACCGAAGTTTCTGGTACAGATTGGACATTAAACATTTGATATTGTTGAGCATGATTCCAAAAAATGAAAAATATGGACAGATATAGTGTGAATAGAATTTTCAATTTCCAACTCAATTCAGATGATCGTTTAGATATTCTTGCAATAAAGATTCTGTTGCAGAAGTCAAAAATGATGTGAAAGCAAGAAATTGAGAGTTCATTCAAATATGTCTATCTTTTTTGAAAGAGTTTCAACATTCTAAGTGCTGATTCAACATCCAACTGAACTTTTCACAACGAAACTCAAGTATGAATCATTCAAATCACCAAACCTTTCGTTGCTTTTTCGTTTCAGGAGGCTTTTGGTAACCCTCGAATACAAAATGTCTCCCGCGAAAAAACTCATCCAAGAAAACCCAGCTATGAGATCCCGGACCATTCGATTCTCTGCGACTGGCCACAGTACCCAGCAACCTGTGGGCATTTTGTGAAATTCGATTCGGATATGCTGCGTTTCAAGTGCATCGATGGATCGAGCACCACAAACAACAAATCCAAGTTGGGATCAGTACACGGACCCTGATGCCAAAAAACACTTGCAAATCGGAGGGGCTCTAACCATCCATTTTCAGGTGCAAACTCGCTATTGTTTTCAGGGAGGGTAGATTCACCCAACATAGCAGACACCTAGATTTACAGGAGATTTTTTAGAAAAAAAATCCTTCTATTGAAAGGTTCCATGTAATTGTTCACTAGTCATTCTTTATTTACGTACATTTGGTTGATTTGTATGGTAAGTGTACGTAACTGTGCCATACATGGATCCTATGGATGGGGGCCCTGGAGGTACTGGAATCGATGGGGAGTGCTGTTTCATATTTTTTCAGGAGTAGCTAAGGCAGTTGCCGAGAGATCTGAGAAATCTTAAACCCCAGGATAGGTGTTCATGAGAAATTGTCATCCACTTGGAATAGAAATATGCCAAAAATTACAGGGTGTTGAACTGTTTTTTTTCGAAGCTCTTGCTGGCTGGTGACTTGTAAGAAATCAGGGTTCCTACTTCTTTAGATGGGCATTAGTACAGTGCTAACCACCTGCCACCTGGGAAGGGCCGTGGTTGCTTCGTCAGCTTTCACCATCAACCACCGACTGCCTCTTGAGGAAAAGCAGTCTGAACGTGGTAATAAATCATTAAAATGCTGCTTGTCAACCACCACGTTCACAACGCAAACATCCACCAACTATCCATGGGCTTTAATTCCCAAATTGTCAGGACTTGAAAAAAATAAATAAATTTGAGAATCACATCGGAAATACCCCGCAAGATTCCAAAATATAACGGCGCTTATTCCTTAAAGCAACATGAAATTAGCCAACCCAATCTTTTTTTTGAATAGAATCGCTGCCGCTACAAGGGCATCCCAAATTGGTTGCCTGTCATGTCCTTTTCCTCTTCGATCCGGTTTTCGTTTGTTGCGACCGTGTATAAGCATGTCTTCACGTAACAAAAGGTGCCCGTGAAACTACTGTTGATGCTTCAAGAATCCCAGCGAGAAAACTGCCTGTAGTATACGAAACCTTAGCCTACAATGGGGAGTTTCTCCAAATTTTCAACTGGGTATCTACCAAGGAATTCTCTTCAACAGGATTGCAAAATGATCTCAATAACTTCAAAGTTTGTCCAAGCAGGTACAAGTACAATTGCTATGGTTTCAACCCGTTTGAAAAATATCATATACCCAAATTAGACCGTTTCCCCCAAAAAAAAGAAGCTACCATCTACATTGTGATTCACATATGGGAAAGTCACCTCTCTTTTCGAAACACCACCGCCGTTGTTCGCAAAAAAAAAGGGTCCCCCCCGCGCACCGAAGGGCACGTGGCGGGGAAAACGCTTGCCCCGGCAGCTTCAGGGTCGTTTTGACTTCAGCCAAGAATGTTGCGGCCGGAAATGTACTTCGATGTCCCAGGGAGTTAGTAAATGGGTAGTAAATGGGTTAACCTACTTGTAGATGGAGTATATTGGGGTTATATTCCACTTGCTAACCATTTACTCACTTCCTGGGACATCCAAGTATATTTAGTACCCATCTCAAAATGATTATCGTGTATTATCTGGTAAAGAAACATGGCTGGCTGCAAAATGGCCAAATTTGAGTACCTGCAAAACTCATGAAAACTGATGAAAAACATGGCGCCGGCATTGGTCGCATTGGCCATGCATTCAATGCTACCTGCACAAAGAATGACAGATACTTTGGTAAGAAAGAAAACACCCGAACCAAATCCGAACCAACCCGCACAACAATCCTGGCTAAGCAACCTCCAACCCAATTGTCCATTTACCCAAAATTCATTTGGAAAAGCTGAAAAGAAAAACGCTTCAATGGATTCGGGTCACTTCCAACAAAACGCACCACCATATCAGCAATATCAACATCTTGGATAGGTTCACCTTTTTCCAATGTGCGCATCTCCAATGGAATCTTTCCAATCCTTGCTTCTTTGTCCGGACCTTGCGGCAAGGCCTGACCTCTTCATGGGATCAAACTGGGAGCTCGAGGTGCAAACTGGTAGAACTTGGTCGTTGATGAATGCTTGGATACGAATTTCCCTTGTTGCTTTGCTGTAAATAGAACCTGGTAAATAGTTTCATAGTTTCAAAAAATCTGCACTTTATAGTATTCCAACTACTCCCCTGAAAACGAACGGCTGTCCGCTGAAAATCAATTGGTTGGTTCAGATGTATGACCCCTACAACAAAATACTTCCTTTTTGGGGGACGAATTCGTGGAGTTTTCAGGGGTTAGTTAATCATCCAGGTAGCAAACATAAATGTGTGTTTCCCCAACCCTTGGCTTCTAGATGTGACCTTGGCTTCTAGATGTGACCTTGGCTTGTAGATGTGACCGCACCCGGGCCTTATAGCTGAACAAACTTCTAGGCTTAAGCAACAAAATGACTTTTTAGATCTCTCAGTCTTTTAAAGGTATCATCCCAAACTTGGGGGGGGGGGGGAAACTTCAAAGATTTTTTCTGACAAACCAAACCTGAAATAAAAAGCCTGGTTTTTTTCCAAAGCTTCTGTGACCCACCTTTTTTCTCAGGAGTTTGTTGCGTGGGTTCTCATCTCCTTTTCTACGTGCTCATATTTAAAACAATGAGGGCTCTGGGGAAACATATCCTAAATTCAGGAGGGGGTTCGAACGTTTTCACATATCACTGCTTTAGTTTTGAAAAAAAATTGGACTATTATTTCAATAGGAAAGTGGCATATTCCAACCATTGATTTTTAGATATTTTCAGGACACATTCGTTTGTTTGCCGGGGAGGAACAAAAAACTTGTTGGAGTTCATGAAAACCCAAGTTCTTCAACACGAGTATCACCATGTATCACCCCTTAGTTGCTAGTTCGTTTGCTGGAAACTGCTGGAACTGGATGGTAAACTTCCAGCGAATTGTTGTATCACCATCCTTGTTGTTTTGTTTCCTTGTTTGATGGTAGACAATTTTCCAGTTTTCACCTCAACACATCGAACGAATCGAACACCGACAATGCCGATGTGGAGGACTTTTCGCGCGGCACCAGAAGTCAAATGTATCATCTCCCCCTTTTGGGACTTGGGAATGGGGTGAAAAATACAATTCCAAGAAAAGCTTGTGCTTAAACCTATTCCCAACGTAAAGTCAATTTCAAGCCCAACACCTATTATATCAATATTTTTTACACTTCCAACGAACAACTTGAAACCCACCCAAAACGAAAAAAAAGGCGGGCGGTTTCGAGCTTAAATTGAAGTCATAACTGAAGTCACCTGTTGAGCTCCTTGAAAAATCTATCGAACTCAAAAAAATCCGTGAAACCATTAAGGTTTACGCAACGATGTTGACGTTGGAAGAAGTCCGGCGATCCATAACCAATTGAGGTCATTTTGTCATTTTAAATCCCATTATTTACAAGGGTTTTATATGGGTTTAACAACCATGGGCTTTCCTACTTAAAATGATCATTTTGGGGTGGTTGGGGGGTACCACCATTTAAGGAAACACCATGAAACACCCATATATACATCGCAGCTGATGTTTTTGCCAGATTTCGGAAAACCTTGAACTTTACGCATCATAATTGAACGGTGATTATGTTAACTTGCTTGTTGGGACAAGAGGATTTTCCCCTTGACAAAAACAGCATCCTGGCGGGGGGGTGCTCCGTTTCTTCGACTCTTAAAACCGCCTGAAGTCACGGGCCTTGTAACCACGGTTCTTGGTTACAGTCATACCCTCCCGAAGTTTAACGGTTCGCCCCTGAAAAGTTACCGAAACCCAATAGGAAAGGAAACGGTCGTCTTCCAAGCACCATTTTTCAGGGGCGAACTGTTAAACTTCGGGGGTGTATTAAACCTTTATTTCTGAGGCAGGTATGGTTTAGGGGGAGTTGGTTGTCATTAAAACAAACTCTACTGCGTTTGGTGGATGAAGTTCAACTGAGATAGTTTATGAATTGCGGTGTGTTCGTGCAAACAAGAAAGGTTCAAAACACAGTAATTCTAGGCCATTCAACCCATCCAACAAAGAGCTGAAGTGTCTTGACCTGAAGTTTGGGATATCTTCCATGTGAACTTAGATATGAATTCAATCGTCACAATCATGAAAAGCGTTAAATTTCCAGTGTGTAAGGCACCCTGCCCTCGTTGCCCCTCTGAAAATGAAGAGATTAGTGGTTTGACTGTCAACCTGTCAGTCAGGGAGGGCCCCCAAGATATATATCCCAAGTTTTTTCATGCATGTGGATCATGACACTACTCAGGAGAACCAACAAATGGTGGGCAGTCACGGAAGCCAAAAAGTGTTCTCATAGGCCAAAAAGAAAAGAACATCAAATTCCCAGTAGAAATCAATAGCTGTCAACCGTTCTTTTCGGAGATTGTTCTTCTCACTGCCCAAAATGTTATAGGTTGAGTCTTGGACTAAGGGAAAAGTTGTGTCAGGAATCTCTCCAAAAAAGGCAATCCTCGAAGATATTTTTCAGGGGCCATTGTCTCACGGTCTGACCAGTCAAGAGAGACATCCACAGTCAGACAATAGTCAGATAAAATAACATTTTGTTAACTGGAAAATAATGACTGGAAACGCAGTACCGACAAAATGTGTTTCTTCATTTTGTCCCTTAACATCAAACATCACCGAGAAAGCGAACCAAATCCAAGAGTAGCTCACTTCAATGCAATTCTTGGTGCCAGCGGATCATTGTTGCAAGGACAGTCGATGTGAAGTCGATGGGAAAATGGTTTCAACTGTCTTTGACTGGGGTGGGTACTTATCATGATCGAGTTTCCCATCCAATAGGGCGGCCGTGCCAAATTCGTTGGGAAAAGGTAGGCACAAAAGCTACATCCCTTACATGGTGTCCTACTAAAACGAAAATTGAAAGGTACAAAGTTCACTCAGAATTCCATCAATGGATGTTTGTGATCTCTTACAGTGTTTGTATGGTCGCATTTTTGAACCCATGGTAAGAAGCCGCAAACTGTATACCTGGTATTTAAATGTATTTAAGTGGTACGTCTGTATATTGCCAATTGGGTCATGTATGTGCTACCTACCACCTCAATCCCAGCCAATCCAGGCAATTGAATGACATAATGGCAGCCCTTCACCACCCTTCTTCTTCAAATCTTAGATACTACTCAACATGTCCAATTCAAAATGCAGATACACTGATCGTAAACCGCCATTTGGGAGGCTTTAAGAGGTTCAAATCACTATAAACGTCACCAAAAAAAAACGTGGGGTGACAAACATCATGAAGGGAGCTGCTGGGCGTCAATCTCGTATTCATCTATAGGTCTCGAGCCGGATTTGAGTTTTAGATTTTTTCACCATTGTTTTCTTGAAACTAAAAGATTCTGAGAGACAATTTGCATGTGTTTCCTTCTGTCTTGTTTAAAAAATATTTCAGTTTCTCACAGCTGCAACGCTGAAGGGATCATATACGCCCATTTTTCCCATCCACTTTTCGCTCCTCGGCTCGCTCAGGCGAGTGGAGAGTAGAGAGTGCCGCTCAAACAAAAGGCGCGTTCGGCACGGGGAGTTGCCCGAGGCCTCTGCGTCTTGGGGCCGGGGTTCGTCACCTTCATTCCCATGTCATGTCACGTATGTATGTATGTATGTATGTATGCATGTATGTATGTATGTATGTATGTATGTATGTATGTGCGTCAATGTGTGGATGTGTGGATGTGTGGATGTGTGGATGTGTGGATGTGTGGATGTGTGGATGTGTGGATGTGTGGATGTATGTAAATGAAAAAAAGTATTATATATATGTATATGTATATATATATATACATATACCTTAACCCCCCACCATGGACCCCCGTTTTGGCGAACTCCACATCTTCATTTTCACCAATGCATACTTGGACCGACTTGTTGCCAAGATGAGCAAAAACTATCAATCCAATCACGTACAACATTGCTATTGTATATAGTTGCTAGTCACAAGACCTTGAAGAATGTTTGTTCTATCAAGAAATTTGCACTTGGATTGATGTAGAAAAACTCCTCACTGACTTTCTGGAGTCCGAGGAGGAGGGCCCAACAGCTCTGGTGGTGTGACCGGAGCCGGTGGCGACAGCGGCCTTTGTGGAAAATGGAAGGCAATTGGAGTCACTGATGTCACTGTTGCCGCTGGGCGAACCGGAGAACGAGAACGTTCCGGATGATGCTAAGTTGCCGAACCCAACCAAGATGCAACGATGCTGGCAAGCACCAGTCTGACTTTGGATGTGAGTTTGTGTCACAACTTGCACCGAAGAGGTACACAAAATCTGACTAGCTAAAGAACAAGCCACTCAGAAATCATCTTCAAACTAGAGGTGAAGTCGGAGTCAATGATTCAGTCTTAGGAAGGTGCCAAGAAAAAGCTTATTCTGCATTTGTGACCGAGTTGCAGAAGGATTCAAAAAGGCCTTGAGGAAGGACGCATCCATACGCTGCAGCATACCGTCATCGAAGACACCTGGTTTGAATTTGGTGAGAGGCTCTGCTTTGAAAAAGTCGAGATGCTTTCCTGTGACACTGGAGGGAACGAGGTCATTGCGAGCAGCTTGGGCGATTCCAAATCGAGACTTCATGAAGAGGATGGTTTTTGACCCGGCCAAATCCATGTGATCGTGCTGTCGCAGGGTCGACAGAATTTTGACCAAAACGTCATCCAGGAGCCATGCCACAAAGCTTTTCGAGGTAAACGGCCAATACTCGATGGTCTTAGCTTTCTGTCTACCTCTAAAACAATTTTTTAATGCCTCTTTGACCTTCCCTTCTTGCCACCCTTCAAGCTTCCCACCTGGAAGATGTACTCGCTCGTCGGTCCATTCCATGAACTGGTTGCGGTTGTTGGACCTTGGGCCATGATCTCTGATGAACTTGTACCCTTGCTCGCGTGCAGCTTGATGCAAAGTTGTTTTCTTCTCAGAATTGGGCAACACGTTCCAAATGCGAATCTGCATCCCACCCATTCTATCCAACATGTGGTTCAGAGCCATTTCGGCGACCCGAGCTTGATTTCCCCAATCAAAGCGTACACAATGGCCAAGCTTTGCTCAAGTGCAGAACGGAAGGCACGACACACTTTTTCTCTCCTGTTTCCACTGTAGCAGGTGGGTCGTTCTGCACTGCTGTGTGAGAAAGGTTCGTGGTGACTTCCGTGGTGACGCCCACCAAGTGGCCTCATCTCTACGGATAGATCTCTGTTCTAAAATATGTCACCAGGTATGAAAATGTGTGGGTAGAAACTATCTACCCAAACAAAGTCAAATGACAATGAAATATGATAGCGCAGTGCGTCAGTGGAGAGGAGAGAGGGTGGGAGGGTGCACGTGTTGTGGGTGTGGGTGGGAGGGTTACAAGAAAACTTTGAGCATGAATGCTACCTAAATGGCTACAAGTTCTTCTTCAACCGAATCATATCCCGCAAGGTGTGTATGACGTGTTGTCATGAGTGACTCAGGTGATTTTATTCTCAATTGTTACTGCGCACAAATTCTTTGTGCTACACAACAATCACCCACTCAATCACGATCAGCAGCAAAGCTTTGCTCAAGTGCAGAACGGAAGGCGCGACACACTTTTCCTCTCAGGATTGACCAAACTTTGTTCCTGTGGAGGTACACATGTTCTCAGGATGTCGACGTACTTTCTTTCTTCGTCAGGAGGACGCAAGGCTGGCAAAACAACAATCTGAAAGCTATAGGGAACACTGGGCTCTTTTTTCAAGCTGAAAGGAGCAGGAAGATCAGCACGCTTTGCCTGAGCACAGAGCTTGCAAATGGTGTCCAAAAAGGATTGCGTCACATCCGTAGTGTCATTGAGGATGAGATCTGCAAATTGTTAGAGCCTTCCGCCTTCCGCAAAGACTTCACGCAATGGCAAATCCAGCAGAATCACATCACCTGTTGGACAATCACTTTTCAATGGTTTGGATAGAGGCGCGGCCAACTTCTGCCCATTGACTTGGACATATGCTTCCTCAAAGGTGAGGCCATTATCACGTTCTCCAAGATCACGGTTCAATCCTTCCACAGAGTTCAGGTCAATGCTCGCCATGCTGCGCAGCAAATAGCCGGATTGAGGCTACAAAGGGAGCTTGATGCTGTCTAAGGGGCTTTGTGAACACTGTGTTCGGATCACATAGCAAACGTCAAGCACAGAAATGCAAACATCATGCAACTCACAGCGACTGAACGCATGCAGTTGGAGCCAAAGTTTGGAAGAGTGTGTCCATGTGACGACAATGCCATTTTGTAGATGTAGATGAGGCCGTATGAGATTGATGGAGTGCAGATGAGTTGACATGATCATCATGGGGGGTACCATATTATATATATTTGTGTATATACGTATACAACCAGGCTTACTTATGGGGAGAAATATGGGAAGTGTATGGTCGGGTCAAACTTTTTTGGAAGTCCTTGAGATTTCCCTCTAAAACTAGGGATGAGTTTGTCGTTCTTTGGGTGAGTAGGTACAAACCTTATGATGTTCTTTTGTGATATTTCCGCCACCCCGGATCTTTTGTATACAACTTGCTTGAAATCGAATCAAACAAGTCAACACAAGAAATTTCACATCCCGCTTTGCTGAACAATACCATCATTCTGTATGTAGATTATTTGAGGCAACGAAACAAAAACTCTGAAAATCTTATCCCCTGAAATCATCCCCCATATACTCCCCGGAAAACGAATGAATGTCCCCTGAAAATCAATGGTTGGAAGATGTATTTTCTATTGAAAAAGCCCCTTTTTAGGGGACGAATTCGTTCGTTTTCGGGGGTGTAACTGTGTCTTTGCATGAAGGAACTACACAGTATTTCTCAATAAGGCAGAACAATGAACTTCTCCCCCCTGTTCACCCTTCTCCGCCTACCGCCGCTTCAGGATTTCAAAGACCAGCTCCACATTCGACCGACCCATCTCCTGTAAAGCGGTGTCAACAGGTAAACCACTGACAGTTGATGCAACCTGATTATGAGTGACTCGTTGGTTGAAACATATGCGGTTCATCCATTTGAAGATGGATCTATGACGGATTTCAATTGCTACATTGGTGATTATTGCGTGGAACAATGCAATGTACAGTTTGAATCGTTGTTGCTTGCAGTATCCAACCTATGGTCATCTAAATACTATTGGGGATTACTGTACCCCAAATCTTAGCCCCAACATTTCAAACAGCATTTGCAATTTGTGAACTCAATTTGACATGTTGAAAAAAATCTAACGATGTTAGCCCAAAACTTTGGGTTAATGTCCCCCCCAAACAAAGGTGCCAACTTAGGAAGTCAATGCTTTCTTTTCCTCACAACTCAGCCACCAAGAAGTTGTTGCTGTTGGACGGGTGATTTTCGTTCCCCAAGAAACTACCCTCCCTGAAACGAACAGCTCGCACCTGAAAATAAGCCTCTCCAATAGGAAAGTATTCCAACCATCCATTTTTAGGTGCCATATTAGTTATTAGTAATTAGTTTCAGGGAGGGTAACAACCAGTTGAGGTGGGAAATGATGTGTTTCTCCAGTTTTCCATTCAGGGGATAGTTGGATGTACCCCTACCTACCAACGTGGGCCCCCCCTATGGGAAATCCCTGAAAAACTGCCCTATGTGGGTATTTATGTGTTGTAATCCCCAAGAATCCCTAGAGAACACAATAAATACCATGGGTACACTGTGAGGGGAACACTCAATTGTCCCTTGATTCACAGGGTCTTCTCCCTGCTTTAACCGTTTGCCCGGTTTGCCCCTGAAAAAGTTGCCCCAAAAAACCCAAAAAGGGGGGAAAGGCGTGTCTCCCAACTCCCAACCTACCACCATTTTTCAGGGACTATGTTGAACTTTGGGGGGGTTGGTATCTTTTTCCCGAAAAACTCCTCTTCCAAATTGTCAGGCCACAAAGCTCTTAGACGCTGTTTTCACTTGGCTTAGTTTTGTTGCGAGCCCGTCGACGTTGCTGATAACTGTTGATGGTTCAGGAATCAGGCTTGCACCAGTTGAGGTTGGTAGCTTTCTCTCATCATTGTTAAGAAGGTTTTATACTTCCCAGGTGGTGGGCTGGTATTATTTGCTTCAACTTTACGAATCATAATTTAACAGTAACATGTTAACTTGCTTGTTGGGAAAAGAGGATGTCCCCTTGACAAAAACAGCATCCTTGCGGGTTCTCCGGATTTCTGAAAACAGTATCATTCGTCTGAACCCACCGAGTTTTGTGAAGCTTGATTCGCGCAAGTATGCCTGCGAATGTCCGCCCAAAAATAGTTCATGGGTCCCTAAGGAAATATCCATGTCAACAACGCACATCAGTCCATCAAAAAATGTCTCAGGTCGATCAAAATATACAAAGCCTATCATTTTCAGCCCGGAGAATTTTAGGAAAGCTCCCAATTGACATGTGAGACATTGTGTTTGCACTGTGCAAAACCTCTTTAAAAAAGTTGCCCCTTCTAAAATTCAATGACATCTCAAACCCTTCAAACCACCATGCCAACCTCTGGCTGCCAATCATTTTTGAGTTTCCATCCCTTTTGTCACTAATATCATCCAACACAGAAATCACCGAACCGAACATCATCAAACCCTCAGCGCGTTATATAACCTTCTCAACCCACCACACCTCGAAGGCGGGTGTCTTGGAGACGGCGTCAAAGTTGCGTAAGATGAAGTCCATGCCTGCACGTGTGAAAATCCAGGCCGTTGAGGCGAAGGCCGAAGACCCCCCCGCGTTTTCGGGGGGCTACAAAAAGCTACCCGCGGGTGTCGGGGTACCCCAAACGCATCCCAAGGCTGGGGAAAATCTTCCTACACAACATTCAAGTACTGAAAAACTACTGGTTGGGGTTGATGGCTGCAAATCCGGAAAAAAACAGTTGAGGTTGGTAGTATATCCCATTGGTTTCAGGGTTTTTGTACGTTTTTTAGCTGGTTAGCCGGAGTTACCATCAACAGTACGAGGCTTAAAGCAGACATCCAGAATCCACAGCACCCCAATCAACAAACCCCATCAAACCCAAGCACCAAAACTTTGAAAAGATCTGTCTGAAGTGTTGGTTTACACGTAATGAAGTCAAAAATAATACTTTCCCAAAAGAACCGCCATCAAAAAATAGCAAATTTCCAAGTTAGATACACCCTGGAAGATTAACGGTTTGGAACCTACAAATCACCCATGAAAAGAAAGGAACATGACCTTCCAAACCTCCATTTTGGGGGGTTCCATCTTAATCTTCAGGGGGTGTAACTATATCTATCATCTTCCAACCGTCCAAGGCTACTAGCAACCCCAACTGGGCTTCTCCGACAACTCTGTCGCAAGTCATTGGCAATGTGCATATTCGCTGCCTGATTCATTGCTCCAGAACCAATGGTGGTGAACCACTTAGTGGAAGTGGGTAACGTAGTAAGATAGTTGGCTGAAAAATACACAACCTGTATATCTATATTTCCGTTGGTACGGAGTTTGAAATTTTGAATCCTGGGTTGGAAAGGGTGGGTGTAGCAATATACCAATTGGTAGCATTGATACCCAGGATATCCAATATTGGAATATCTATATACCTACAACACAAATGACCCTTGTTTTGATTGGAAAAGGCCTTATTTTGGGGGGGTTGACCTACAAAAATAGAGGTCATTGCGGTTATAGGTATATTCCCAGTTTATTTCCTCTTACTTCGCTGCATTGGATATGATGACAGGCTATCCCGCTGGTGCTCATGGTGGAGTGTTCCGAGTTGAAGGAGTGTTCCGAGTTGAAGCCACGCAAAAAAAAAACGGCCGGAGACGTTCCATTGAAATACTGGTTGCTTTCATAGGGATCCTTAGGGTTTAGGGTTTTTGGGGATTACTTAGGGTTTAGGGATTTTTATGGAAATACTGGTTGTTTAATGACAGGAAATTCTTATTTCATGGATTATGACATAATCCCCCACATAACTGGGGATTATGGAATATATCCCCTATAGATTCGGGAAAACAACGTTCCAAGGACCCTTTTTTTCATTGCTCAGTGTGGTACATTGTCCAAATTTGCCTTGTAGGTGATATAAGGCCACAAACACGAGCTGTTAAGAGAACATGTCCAAGTCAATCGTGGAGTCGAAGAAAAAGATCAACCATTCGAAAGGTATGTGAATTGGTGCGCAAGCCATTTACATCTTATCTCGAAGATAAGTCTTCTCAAAGAACCCTAGTAGAAGCATGGCTGTTGATGGCTCTTGATGGCTGTTGATGGTACATACTACATATTGTATCAGTGTATGGTTGTAATAGAAATTCTGCACCGCCTTGGATGGTAGAACTTCAACTAAATACGGGGATAAACTGCCAACCTTTAAGAATAGTGCTAGTCGGATTTCTGAACCATCAACACTATTGATACATAATTATTTGGATCTACCCCCCCACCCAGGATTCCAGTCACCACCAGGATGACATTACATATTTGCAAGTGTGCAATGTAAAGTTCACTATTTGTAGATGGTGATCTTCTTATTGGTTCCTCTCCCCGGTTGGACCCATCGCTACAACTCAGGAGGTCAGAGAAGAAAGGGAAGCAATTAATTATTGCTCAACCGAAAAATCACCTATTTGGATGTCCCAGGAAGTTAGGATCAATGCTTAGTAAACGGGTTATAACCTACTTATAAATGGAGTATATTGGGGTTATAGCCCACTTGCTAGCCTTTTACTAACTTCCTGGCACATCCAAGTATTTGATGAGAGGTCCAACAACATGTGACCTTTTCGGCTTTCCTGGATTCCATTTCTTCCTATTCATCGAAAAGTAATTTCGATTTTCAGACGGGCTGCCCATGACGGATCCATGGGACTGGTATACTTTCCTACATGGTTTATGGTAAATGTAAGTACATATACCATACATGGATCCTATGGGTATGTATTCGGAATTTCCCAGAAAACTCTGCCCATTGCACTGCCGTATTCATTGAATGTGTTTGGTTGTTAGATCTTTGACCCCTAGATTTTGCGGGTCATCCAAAGCTTTTTTAAGAAATGACTTTTTCAAAATAAAATAAAGAAAAATGATACACTCCCCAAAACTCACATGTCCCCTGAAAAGATCCATCTTAAAAGGAGATTTCATCCTCCAACCATCCATTTTCAAGGGGCTACGTAAAACTTTGGTGGTGTATGTCTCAAAACCTTTTGTTGGCGAAACCAATATCAGTTTTCCACACTTCATCATGAACATTATTGCTTGACATGTTTTCCTCATCTCATGGGGGGACCACATCTAAGCCCCCTCCCGTTTTATGTTCCAAACCCACCTGTAGGATTGTGGCAGCACTATCGATATTGATTGAAACAAGGATCTTCTTTTCACAGAGCCTGGAGGGCAACAGGAGGTGTTTCGATGGATGTCGTTTTGGACGGTAAGATGGCAACGGCAAGTGTGTCTTTTGAATGGGGCCGGGCTTGTCACTTTTTTGTTGGCCCATCCTGAACCATTTATAAATGGAAAGACATGCGGCCCCTATAAATGGCCACATAAATGGGTAACTGGGGTTATTTCACCCCCTATCAGTGGAACTAGTTTTTGGGCCCAGGATTGCACCATTCCGGAACAAACACAGAAAATATGCAGAACATTCTGTTGACTCACTTGACTCCAGCGAGTCCCATGTGAACGGGGTTTTTTTCACTCCACTTTGGATGTCCCAGGAAGTTAGTAAAATGGTTAGGATCAATGGGTTATGACTCCAATATACCCCATTCATAGGTTATAACAGTTATAACCCATTTACTAACCATTGATCCTAACTTCTTGGGACATCCAAGCAGGTACTTTACGGAGTTTGCTGGATGTCTTTCCAAAAAACACGTCGGATCGCTCAGAATGGCTCAAAAATTTTGGTGAATCCAATATCCCATGATTCTCCCAAAAAGTTTCCCATTAGATATATGAAATTCGATGTAAAGCAAAACTCACAGGGACATTTTTCTCACAAAACTCCACCGTTTTGTAGTGAGGTCTTTGGAGTGTTTTAATGTACTTGTCTTTTCCCTACTGTATCTTTCTCATGAACAGTTTGCAGACTTGCCAGCCATGTTTGGGCGTGAATCAGCTGAGATCTTTCCAGAACGTGAAAACTGGGAGGTAAGAAACGCCCGGACAAAAGCCTCTGGTAAACTAACATAGCAGGCTGCAAATTCGCTGTTTCACTAGGAAATACATCTACAACTGCTTCAGGTTTCATTGCTATCTTTGTCTACTTGTGTGTAACATATTCGTGTTATCTGGGCTCATACCCCACAAACTGACACTTTGCCAAGCTCGTGGCACATTCCAGTATCTTCCACCATGATAGCCAAACCCAAGCCGCAAGAGATTTCTATAACTCCCACTGCAGATTGCACTGACTTTCTGAGCGTAAAGTTGAGTTGAACTTCAACTTCCTATTTACTAGGCAAACTCGTCCCAGGTCCCCGGGACCAAAAGTTTAACTCGGATTGTTCCGGACTTAAAACCCCAGGACTCAAAAAAGAGCTGTGCTGTGATTACCATTTCCCCTTTCAAGCGAAGACACCAGAGGCTGGAATTCATTGGTTTTCAGGATTGTTGTTTCATATGTTTCCAAGAAAATTTCAAGACACCCATGGAGCACCCCGGGCAATTCCCCTAGCCCACTATGAAAGGAATCCCTTTATAGCCGGTTGGTAAAGGTTGCTCGGGGTGTGTTCCAAGGGTGTGTTGAAACAACCTTAGAATGTTGGTATCCTTTTTGTTGCCAAGTTTCATTGACATATAAGTCCAGGCAAACTCATTTGGATCCCCCAAATTCATGAAATTTTCTTGTAAAACTCGGAGTTTCAAGTCTCAATTCCCACAAAAACTCAGAAAGTTTTCAAGGGATAAGGGGAGTCACTTTTGTTCATGTTGGGATCCCCTCCTCCTGGTGGCCAATTGGAAATGCCGCAATAAACACAAATAATGCGTGATGTTTTACCAGCTCCCCCACCCGGCACCCCCCCCCCAAAAAAAAAAACAACCAGCACCAGCAGCGGCAGCGGCAGCAACAACAACAACAACAACAACAACAACAACAACAACAACAACAACAACAACAACAGCACAATGACGGTGACCAAGCCTCTTGAGGCGTTCAATGCCAAATTGGTCTGCCGCCACAAAGAGGTCCATTGCCTGGGCAATGGATGTGACAGGATGTCAAGTGGACTTTGTTTCACATCAAATGTTCAAGAAGTAGTCGGCCCCGATAGGGGAGTTTTTTTCAGGGGGAAAATCATGGTGGTTAGGGTGTTTCCAAAAATAGGGGTACCCCAAAATGGATGGTGAAAATAATGGAAAACCCTATTAAAATGGATGATTTGGGGGTACCACCATTTTAGGAAACCCCCATATAATCTCTTAATAAGACTCTCATTTCTTGGTTGGGGAAAACCTGGCATTGCGGAAGCAGCGCCCCTTTAGAAATTCCATGACAGTTGGATCCAAAAGTTGTGAAAATACACCACGTCTTAGCGAGGGATGAAATGCATAGTGGGTAGGTATAGTAAACACATCAACAGGCACTACATACATGATCATACTACGTATGTCTAGTGTGGAACCACATTTTTGTAAAAGTATAGCAATATCGTCAGCACCTCGTTCTTGTTCAAATTTCTCCAAATGTGCCAGGAGGCCTAACGTCAATTGTGGATGTCTTTAATGCTTTTAAGCTTTTTAAAGTCGAATTTTGAGACAAAAAAAACAAGAATCATTACCACTGAAATGGTGAAGATTTCAGCAAATGAAATAAGCCAGCAAAGCTATAGCCATCTCCGCTGGTTGTCAGACATTGTAATATTTGCAACCACATGTGCAGATTCGGTGAAATGATATCAACCTCATGATAGTCCAATAAACCCACACAATTGATTATGTACATGACTACAACAATCAAAAAAGATTGTATGCTACCACAACTTTTGAAGTCTAGAATCTCAAAAGAAAGGGAGGAGCTAAAACGTCCACTACCGAAAACTAACAGCTGGAAGCCAAAAAATGTATGGTTTGTGTCGATGTTTCTCCTTTTCCCAACACGGGAGGTATTTTCAGGTGAACCATGTTGTTAGTTTCGGGGGGGTCTACAAATAGAAAACCTGGGATTTTTGGTAGCTCCCGAATTCATCGGTCCAGGTCACAATATCCATGGAGATCTCGAATTCATCGGTGTAAAGGTACCTCAAACCGCCAACAGGGTGGTTGTTAAGAGGGATGCTTTTTTGATCGATAACCCTAGACATCCAAATACCTCCTAAGAAGGTGTTTTAGGTATATTTTGGGGGTCCAAACACCTTCTCAGCAGGTGTTTGGATGTCTAGGGTAATGGAAAATGAAAAGGTGAAGTACAAGGAATTGATATGTTCTAGATAACTTATATAACTGACATACTTTTAAAGTCAACTCTAAGACTCTAGTTTTAGTAATGAGGAGTACTTTTTTCTGTCAAAGATTGATTGATGGTATTGGCTGGTGTAGACGGGTGTATCCTGATCGAAATCCAGAGTAGCTGGCTACTCCCCACCAATTTTAAAGAGGTGATTTCCTGGATGTTGCTGATAGCTGAAATCTGGTGGCAACCACCTGGGATGTGTAAAACCCTTAAAAGAGTAGGCCAACTACCAACGCGAGATGGGTGGCCCACCATCAATAGGAAATTGAAGGAAAGGGAGGAAGCCAATCACCTTTTTTCCTGGAACCCCAAGGCCAACCATTTAAACATAGGCTGTTTCAATTGGATGATATTCCAAATCTGTATAGTAGGAAATGGTTGGAAATCACCAAACATTTCCATCCGATTTTAAAAAAAATAGTTGGCCTTGGGGGGGTTGCCAGGGTAACCATAGCCATAATCTGACTCTTTTGGAAGAAAAACTCCTGGCAGCTTCAGAAGTGATTTGGGATTTTGGAAGTTGAAGCCTCAACAAAAAACACTGCGCTGACCAGTCCGACCAGTCCCCCTCCTTGGAAGAGATGCGTTGTTTGCTCACACGCACATGTAACGGGCGGTTCAATAGTCATCTTAGAAAATCATCATAGGTACCTTTAGAAAGGGGGCTTAAGCTGTTAGTTTACTGGGGGGCATCACAAATTTTACAAATTCAAGGATCCCAACCCTCACTCCCAACAACAAAAAAAAATCATATCTGAAGGTCCCAAAAAATCCGCGTCCAAAAACACATGTTGACGCCCATGTTAACGTCTCCGGAACTTCTCACCGAAACGTCTCCCATAAAAAAAAAAACACCCCGAATCCTCGACGACCGGTCCAGTGGGTTCAAGGTGCTCCAGTAAAGCCAGGAAGACACGGTGAGAGACGTTGTTGATGGTAATTGTCTTCTGCTGTGCCTCGCAGCTCGTGCATTCAGCTCCAGGTAAGGGAAGGGTACCACCCCCGGAAGGGAAGAAAGAATTTGGAGTTTGGCTGGTAGGAAAAAAATTGGTTTTAAGAAATGTTGATTCAAATGTTCTTGTTTTGACTCAAAAGCAGGTGAGCAGAGTTCTGAATTCTCGAATGTACACCCGCTATCCCTCCAAAAAAAAATGGATGTTTAAAAAAAATTAAAAAAAATTAAGAGACAGCGGTGGTTCATGAGCATCATTTTTGGGGGGTATCGACAGTTTTCAGGCCGCCAGTGATATTCTGAAGAGTATTATATGTTCAGACTCTGTTGCGGTTACGATCTCTGAACTGGCAACATTCATACCACACATGTACCTGGCAAACTTGGAACGAGAGAAAGGCAGAGAAAATTCATATCAATATTAGGGAAAATATGTAACATATCAGGCGCAGCCCTTTTCTCACTTTCAGTGGAAAAATCTCCCCCCAAGATAGCCGGATGCAGGTTTTAGCTTCGATGTACTTAGAAAACCAAGCTAGTAATTGGTTAGTAACCAGGTTTACTAAGTCCCTGAGTAGGGTTGTTCCCCTTCCAAATGGCCACTCATGGCTTATAAATGCGGGTTTCTTTCCAATGGGATGATCCTCCAAGTAGGGTGGTTTTTTTCACCCCCGCCGCGAGCCATGACATTTTCCTGTTGGTTAAGATGTAGGGTTGCTGTACCCGAAACACCAACTAACACATCCCACCCGGGGAAAAGGATAACCATCGACTCAAAAGTGCCGGCTGGTAGGGGATGCGTATACAATTTCACAATCAAACTATTGGAAAAATTGGTGGTCTGGTTTTGTGGTTTGAAGTTCTAGGGGTGCCCCGAAATAACATTCCCTTTCATGCTGGGATTTCAAATCCAAAGTACCTGGCAACAAACCACCAAGTAACCATTAGCTGACACAAGTAAGGTAAGAACAACCATGATAAGAAATATTTTTCACAAGAATTACATAAATCAAAATTGTCTAAGATTGAAATTGAATGTGTTTAGAGTGTTTATTCTACATCTAATGTTAATGAAAGTATGTTGCACGATGAATAAAATCTTATCAAAAGACAAAAAGGAGCAAAAGATGAATTGTCTGATGGAAATTACGGCAACAAAAACTCTTTAAACACCTAAAATAAATGATTTGTTTAAGGCAACTGTTAAAAAAACATGGATCTCATATTGTAGTGGTGAAACGAACGTTGGTAAACTGAGAACTTTAGCAAAATTAAAGTTTCGAAAACATGTAAAAGCTATAGATTCTGAACATAGAATAGATATTTTGATCACAACATATTCAACAGAACTGGCTATTTCTTTGATGCTTTCAAAGATTTACAACTGGAAAAATTGAAATGAGCTTCATATATTGAAAGTTGAGATATGTACCAAGAAAAATTAAGAAGAAATAAATGATATCAAGCATTGCACATATTGTGTTCAACCCCCAAAGTATTAAAAAAATCTAGTATCAAATATGAAGAAATTATTGAATTTGATTTTGTCTTTGCTACATTCTGTTGAGTGGTTGATCATCGTTTCCTTGTGTTGAAAGTTGTTGTTATATTTACACAGTCTGAAATTTCAGTTTCATAAACATGTGCCTAGCAATTGTAAAACTTTATCTGACCTATTCTATACGAATAGACCTCACCTGTCCAAAGCAGGAATGCAGGGGGAGAAGATAGAAAGGTTTTGAACCTGCAGCAGAAGAAGGCCGCGGTGCGAGTTGGCGGTGGAAGTACGTTGTGGGGATGGGGTTGCGCTGGCCGGGTTGGTGGTGGAAAAACTGGAGGTAAGTGCCGTTCCAGGTGACAGGTGCGGGGGTTCCAAAGATGGTGTACGGGTGGAAGTTACAAGTGAACTGGGGTGGGTTTGGATGTTTTGGAATGGGTTCGGGGGTGTAGGTGAAAGGTAGGGCTTCGGCGGCCCACCACCCAACGCGTCGCCCTTGGACAATCATGTCGAACTCTTCCGCTCGTTCCGCCATGGTTGGTTGGTTGGTTGGGTGGAGTTACCGGTTGCGGGGTCAGCGGCCCCTCGCTCTCTATCAGAGAGGGAGCAGGGGAGAGAGGACACCAGGACCTGTGCACAAAGCCAGAAGAAAATGCAAGCATATCTCCGCTACCCATTCAAAAACCACCGCCAGCGCCTGCATTTTGCAACCATATCTCCACTCTACCCTTCTCAATTTCACCCCACGCCTGCATTTGCAAGCATATCTCCACTCTACTCTCCACTCTACCCTATTGCAAGGGGAGCATCAAACATCAAGAATGGGAGAGGATGACCACGCACGCACGCACGCAGCAGCACGCAAATCCCCTCCCTCCTTCTTTTTCCCGTGTTCCACTTTCAAGTTTTTCACTTGATTCTTGAAGTCATTGATTCCTTCAAGAAGATTTTTTTCTGCTTCCTTCACCGACACCTCCAAATTTTTCACATTGAGGTAAATCTTATGCAAGAAGTGAAGAAATGTCATCAGAATCTTCCGAAACATCTCCATCAAATTGAACACCACGATGAAGGACGAGGTGGATGCTTTGATGTCGTACAGTCAATTAATTAAGATTATTTGAATGAGTTAAGACATGCCACACGCAAACACTCACTCACATCAGGTTGAGATAATCAAACATGTATAGAAGAATTCAGAAAATGGACGTCTCCCAAGCACACACGCGACTAATCAGGTTGCCTTTGCAAGCCTGAACCATCGCACCGACGATCGGGGGGCAGGAATGCAAACCAACAACCTAGATGCACTAGACACCAAACAAACTGCAAAAGGACAGACATCCCCTTAGAAGCCCCAACAGCACACAAGCTGCAACCCAGCAACCTAGACAGCAGACAGCACGCAACAACCCCCACATCACACGGCGCCTCCTTCGCAAAAGCCCAAAAACAGGACTAAGTGCGTGGGTGTGTTCAAGCTGCCATGCAGCTGCATGACACCTTGACACCCCAGCACTCTCCGAAGCGCAAGCACTTCTGCCAAGCAGTCGACCCCGGGCTGTTAGGATGAGCTTGCAGGCGACATGCTGGCCTGCCACCTCCCAAACAAAAACGGCATGGAGGGGCGCTTGGCTTTGCAATTTTTGCCTGCCTTGGACCGTTCCATCTGAGAGAACAGCCTCCCAGACTTGTCCAAAGTTTCCCTGCCCGAGGAAGCGGCCCAGGCCAATGATGGCCTCACCAGGCACCAGTTCCCGTTTGTAGAGATAGACAGATAGATAGATGGATGGATGGCTGGATGGATAGATAGATAGATAGATTTAGACGGATTTATATAAATAGAAAGAAAGATAAAAAAGATAGAAAGATAGATGGATGGCTGGATGGATGGATAGATAATCTAGATAGCGCACAAAGCTCCCTCCACTTTTCCGCGCACGGAGAATGGTTCTTTGCCCACCTACAAATTCTTGCAAAGACCATGGCAGGAAATTTGATTGCTACGCAGCAGTTTGCATTGTCCAACCAACATGTCTTGTTCCGCATGCATCCAATCTAGGTCATACTGGACATCTCCAACACATGGCGAATATTGTTGAGGTAATGCACTCATCTGTGAAACGATGCCGCGTTAATGCTACAGACAGCCTAATGAGTCCCAATTTCTTCTTTATTCTCACTTTCTTCTCTCTTCATCACTTCAAACCGTTTGAAGCACGCAGCGGGGGAGCAAAAATGATGGTAAGTTCCGGGATTGGCGGTGTTTCTTTGCAACCTTGTTCTTCCAAGGGCGTCTTGCGAAAATTTTGGCCGGGAAAATTTTAGCAAAGCATGGGCGCCACGCAGCGTTTTAAGCAGGCGGCGGGGGAGCAAAAACGATGGTAAGTTCCGGGTTCGTGGCGCACGCGGGGCTTAACGCGCGAAAACCCGAAGTACCAAGAAAAGGGGCTTTTAAAAAAATCGCGAGAGTTTAGCCTTGTTTTATGTATAAGAACCACCCCGTAGGGTGGTGAAATTTTCTTAATCTTCTTTTCGCTTCCTCTTTCTTTGGTTTCTGGTTGCGAACTGTCACTCTCAATGTCAAGTGTCAACATGTGACACCTGAGTCCAGTCTGCAGGGTTTTTCCATAGCAGGACTGCACACGTTTTTACCTTGTGTTGAGTGTGCGACTCCAAATCTTTCCCACCGTTTTCTGTCGCCCCTTTCACTGGCGAGCCAAAAGTTCGAGATTTTCCAGTTGCCCTTCATGAACTTCGACTACCAACTCTAACGTGGCTACGGTTCTGTGGGTTGACTGAACACTTTGAGTGTGCCGACTGAAAGCGTTAGGTTCCAGGTCAAGTGTCTCAACTGAGTTGTCTTCTGAAAGTGTGCCGACTGAAAGCGTTAGGTTCCAGGAGTGGTAAGCAGTGCAAGCGCGAGAACGTGAGGCAAAAAGCTACAAGAAGAAGCGGAAAGCCGGTTGTTGCCGGGCCAAAATGGCTGCGGTAATAGCCTTTTTCTAATGGACCAAATATACACTTTTTTCATTTTTTCGCATTACAGTAGTAAATAATAAATATGTATTTATCATCTAGTAGTATCTTGAATATGGATAGCTGATAGCTAAGTCACCTTCCTTAAATCAAGATGTTGTACTACCACACCGCAGCAGACCGGACTCGGTGCCCCTTCCAATATGTCACTATGGTACACAAAGTGCCTCCCGCATTTGCCCATCGAACATGGCACGAAAGTAGGAGCACCGCATGCAAAGCAACTTGTGTGCATAGACCTTGATGGCTGCCGTCACTTGAGGTTTGTCAGAGTTTACCCTCCAGGAAACTAGCATATCCCACTAGGAAAAAAAAAGGAACATCATGGACTCAAAACTCAAAACTGCCTACCAGCACGGGACAGGTTAGTTCCCATCAGTAGGGTATATTCATATATGATCTTCGGATTGCAAACGGAGTAGCCTGGGATACACCCCAGGCATATCTGTGAGATCCAGCGGGACCACCCCAGTAGTTGATGCCTCAAAATTAGGGACCATTCCTGGAGTCAACCACGGGTTAACTTCTGTCAACCCCTGATGTCTGTTTAATGAACCGGTGGTACTCCAATGGGACCACGGCAATTTTTCATGAAATGGTTGTTGATTGGTCCACGGTTATGTTATCATGAAGGCGAAAACTATCAACGAAATACAACGCGCAAAACCATTTCGTGAGGTTGCAAATGAGGTACAATGCATTTTTTTTGAAAGGAAATCCCACTGGAATGCTCGGCCACCCAGAATGCCAGTGGAGAGTGAACGATGATTTATGTTAATAGTTTATCATATATACCCATAGGACCAATGTCTGGTTTATTTACCTACCTTTACCATAAACATCAACCATTCATGTAGGTAAACATACCAGTCTCGTAGATCCTATGGAATAGATCTTTAGAGAGAGAGAGAGAGAGAGAGTCAGTATTTTAATTACAAAACAAAAAATATAATATATATATATATATATAT